>JBBWSJ010000176.1:0-65698 GCA_038088505.1 Diaporthe velutina
AATTTTAAAAATAAGGTTACTTATATATTAAATAAATATATTTTAAAGAAAATAAAAATATATTTAAATTTCTTAATAAGATATTAATAATAATAAGTATTTCTCTATATTGTTAGTATTATTATATAAACTCTTAGTATTCCTTAATATTTTAATATAAATACTATTTAAATAAATATTTACTATTATTAATATTAAAGGCTTTAGCTACACTATATTTATTTAATTATCTAGCTAACTTTTAATCTTTTTTTTATTATTTTAATTACCTACTATCTACTTAGCCTTTAGATTACTCTTTAACCTAAAGCTTATATAAAAGGTTAATAATAGTATAGTATATATTATTATTATCACCCTTTTATAATAACTTTAAAACCTCCTATAGCTTCCCCTTCCTTTTTAATTTTAATACCTTTTTAATATCTTTAGCTTAAAATTCCTATCCTATAACGAAAAAAAATACTTAAAAAAAGATAATATAGTTTTTTTCTTCTTTAATTTCCTTTTTAGATATATTATTATTATTAAGAAAGTAATAAATATAGCCTTTCCTCTCCTTTAAGAAGCAATTTTTTACCTCTTAAAAATCTTTAAAATAAAATCCTTAAGGTAATTTAAATTATTTATTAATATTAGAGAGTATATAATTAAATATAGGTTATAATATCTATAGGCTTACTATAGTAAGGGCTTCCTTAAGAGCTTTTATATATATAAGGATATAGGATAGAGAAGTTACTTTATTTTAAGTTATATAAAGTATTACTTTTTATATAAGGCTTTTATATGTAATTAAATTGCTTACTATATAACTAATTACTTAAGCTAGTAATAGGCTATTTATATTAATAGGTAAGTTTACTTCTGCTGCTGGTTTTAACTAGCCTTATCTATATAGCCTTATAAGGCTATCTATATTTTTTAAGGTTTATAAATATATTTATAAATTTAATGTTATTAATATAGTATGCCTATCTAACGCTAGGTTTTTAAGCGTTTATTACTGTATAAAGGGACTGCCTATAGCTTTAAAAGAGCATATATACGGATTAAGAATGAAACCACTATTAATATTAAATTAAATTAAAGTTAATAATTTCTTTGTTAAATATAGCTATTTAACTATATAGGATTAAAGTGCTACTATTTTTAGATTTAATATAGAATTAATAAAGTAAGTTGAAAAGTGTGTATATTTTGGTGCGTTTGTAGCAAAAGTGGCTGCGCGGGATCTGGGTGTGCGCGGAAACAGGTGGAGGGACGTTATGCAGGTATCTTAGCATCTAAGCCCTGAGAAGCTCATAAGATATTCTAACACTATCCATTACCCAAATACAGCTATATTACCTAAAATGAATAAATAGCCAAATTAGAAATACTTCAAGTTGCTGACTCCTCGGACCGTCTTGTCTGGTTCATGGATAGTGACAGAAGGTCCCGCTGTCACAAGAAACAAACAGAACAAGAATCTGTCATGATTCTCATTGTGGACATACCGTGGGAATTGGCTGCCCGCAGTAGACAGGTAGATAGACACCTAGGTAGCCCAGGCGCTAATCTTTGGCGACTTTAGACGAGCCCAACCCACAGATCCTGCGCGGATGCTCCAAAATGGTATCCAGGTGGTCAATATCACCGTGATGCCGAGCTAGATAGAGACAGATTGCTTGACACTCTAAAACGGATCGCCGCCAAACGAACCACGCGTGGTGCTGGCTGAACTCGGCAAACCAGTACGCCAGCAAGATGAGTGCACACGGGTCCTTATCCACCACCAACTGCCTGAAGTCTGCTTGCATGAGGATGATGAAGGATAGAAATGCCAGAATGCTGGTTTGGCCAGTCTTGATAGCCATCAGGTTGTTAAGGATGCTCGCCGCAAAGCGATACGGATTGGATACAAGCACGCCGACATGGCCGTGCAGGCTGAGCAACTGGCAGAGCTCAACAGGGAGCCGCGTCAGCCCGGGCTCTGTCGTCAACATCTTTCCGCAGACCGTTTCGAGTTCCTGGCTCACGAAACGCAGACAGCAGTCGGGACGGGTGGGGTCGGTAATGCGCCAGATCTCGCGCTTGCCGTCGTACATCCGCAGCCAGTCCAGGTCGCTCTCAGACGACGTCCGGAGCGGCCAGGCCTGCTCCGGGGACAGCGCATCAACACCGGCGAGCGTGGATGATCCGAGGAGGGTGGCCGCCGCCCAGATGGCATCCTTCTCCGATGGCGTCAAGGGCCCGGACAGCTTCGTGTTGAACAAGGCAGTGCCCCTGGCAAAGTGGGCTAGCTCGGCCGTGGTGGGAGGGCGAGGCGGGGAGGAGATGAGATGGCGGTCATGCATCAATGTAAATCCAAGGGCGATGTGCATGAGGAAGGGGTGCTGCGACGTCCCCAGCAGTGACGTTAGAATCCGGCAGCCTTGAACGGGCGTGTGGGGGGATCACACACCTGACCAGTGAGGGTTACTATTTCGGCTTGGTACAACCCACGTGTATTTGACGTTTCCAAAGTGGGAACGGTCCTGGTGTGGAAGTGGCTGAGGATATCAATATCGCTGCTTGTCAGACTATCAAAAGGGTCCGCCGCGTGGGAAAGGCGGCCCACCATCAATGAGCCGTTCAGGGCGCCAAGAATTGTGGTTCGAAGAGATGGGGCCGTCAGCACATCGAGATGGCACACCTTCCCAATGGATGGCTGGAGGATGCCCTCGCCGGGAATGGTGGGGCGACCATAGCTGCACAAGACTCGGAAGGACAGGCACTTCTTGCAGCTTGGCTTGGCCTCGTCGCACTGCACAAGTCATAAGCGCTCTTCTCCCTCTCAAGGTTGAACGTCGGTAGCCGAACCTCGGGGACCGATGAAAAATAGCAAGTTAAAAGGCACACATACCTTTGTGTGACGCAATTTACAGTTACCACAGCCCTTCCGAGATTTGGTGTGTGCCTTTCGCCGTCGAAGGGCCGTCTCTGCCAGTGACGGAGACCCGGCACGAGTGTGCATTGTCGCGACAGGGCCAACAAGGCGGCTAAACACTCTGCTCAGGCAGTCAAATTGTATACCAACGGAACGCCCAGAAGCAACGGGGATAAGGTACTTTCCCCGGAAAATTCAGTTACTAATAAGGGCGAGAAATGTAAACATATGGGCGGGGTGGGTGGAAGGAGGAGGACGAAGCAAGGCGCAGGGCGAGCAAAGTGTTGTCAGGCAGTCTAGCTCCTGTGGGCTGACTTGAGCTGCAGGCTGCAGGTGTTACCAAGCAATGGGATGACTTGCAGAATGCCCTAACCTCAAAGCGTATTGACAGATGGCACTAACCCAGGTACGTTCTTCAACGGGAACGCTAACCCAAATACGTATTCATCAAAGACACTAACCCAGATACGTGTTTGTGTGTAAGACGCGAGCCGCTCTATGGAGTACGTACCCCGTATGGTGGAGAGAGTGTCAATAAAAGCAGTCCATTATATATATATTCATGGCTCCCTCCTTGTTGCAAACCGAGTACATGATATACAAGCTTCACCCTTTACCAGACATCAGACAGTTGAAGGGGTTTTATAAGACAGTACATAAATTGCTCCAAACTCAGCGCAAAAAGCCATCAAGCCAAGCCCCCGACCTGGACATCCATCCACTCATTCGAAGCTTCATTTCTTGAACTCTCTGTCTTTGGACAATCAACGGAAAACAAACATCAGCATGGGTCAACCTCTGCCTGAGACGATGCGCGCCCTAGTGTGCGACGGGCCGGGCCAGCCTCTGGTTGTCAAGACGGTGCCCACTCCCCAGCCCACGATGGGAAGCGTCGTTGTGAAGGTGCTGTGTGCCCAGTCCCAGCGCAGTCTACAGGCCATCCTGAGCGGGAAGACGCCCCTCACCTTCCCCCAGCCCATGACACCCGGAAACACGGGCATCGGGCGCGTGGCCGCCGTCGGGCCAGACACCACGAGCCTCGCCGTCGGGCAGCTCGTCATGCTCGTCACCTTCATCCGCGCGCGCGACGACCCGGGCGTGCAGATCCTCTGGGGCTTCTGGGACGGGCCCACCCCGGCGTCCAAGAAGTTCGCCGCCGACAACTGGTCCATGGGGTCGTACGCCGAGTTCGTGCGCGCCCCGCTCGAGAACACCTGGGCGCTGGACGAGGCGCGGCTGTGCGGCTCCCCCGCGGACGGCGGCCTGGGCTACGCCGTCGAGGACCTGGCCGTGATCCCCGAGGCGCTGGTGCCCTACGGCGGCCTGCGCAGCCTCGCCCTGCAGGCCGGCGAGACCGTCGTCGTGGCCCCCGCCACGGGCGGCTTCAGCGGCGCCGCCGTCAGCGTCGCCGCGGCCATGGGCGCCACCGTGCTGGCCATGGGCCGCAACGCGAACGTGCTGGAGCGCGTCGCCTCCAAGTTTCCGCAGGGCGCGGTGCGCCCCGTGCCCAACACCGGCGACGTGCAGGCCGACGTGGCGGCGCTGCGGGCGGCGGCGGCGGGTGGTAGCATCGACGCCTACCTCGACCTGTCGCCTCCCCAGGCCGCTGCCTCGACCCATCTGCGCAGCTGCTTCCTGGCGCTGGGCAAGTACGGCCGGGCGGTGATGATGGGGATGTTCCCGGGGGAGCTGCCCGTGTCGTATCTGCACTTTGGCATGCAGAACCAGACCGTCCGGGGCCAGTTCATGTACGAGCGAGCAGACGTCCGGGGGCTCATCAAGCTGGTGGAGAAGGGCCTGCTCCGGCTCGGTGCCCAGGGTGGGTACGAGCTCCGCGGCAAGTACAAGTTGGAGGAGATAGACGAATTCTTGCGCGCCACGGCGGCCGGCTCCGAAGCCGGTCAGTATGTGCTGATTACGCCGTGAAAAGATAAGAAAGTAGAGCTGCAGAACAACCTTGTTTCCATTGTGAACAGCAGTTCCTGTAAGGGAGGGCTGTATGCCGAAGAGTATGCAGTATGACTACCGTAGCGACAATTGGGGGCAGCGAATATGACATGTTGAGCTAAACATGCCATGCTATGAAATTAGGTACATGCCATGTTAGCTAAACATGCCATATTAAACGATATAGCATATCTGGCCCAACATAGCATATCTTAAAAATGGGAGCTTCTGATTGGTTAAAAATTTAGGGCAGGTTAAAAATAAAAATATAAAAGTAACCCTAGCTAAGCTTAAACCCAGTACCTCTTTAATTCTAGCTACCCACTTTTCCACCTACGCTATACGCTATATAAGTATGAATATGAATACGAGCTGGTTTAAGCTTATTAAGGCCTGAAACTTGGCGCTAACTCTAACCCTACCCGTTAATATGGTATGTCTTGCTAGATATGCTATGTTAGGCCCAATATGCTATATTACCCGCCCCCAATTCCTGCTACGGTATAGTAATACTACTATTTAGGGGCAAAACCCAACACGCCTCAAAAACTTAATATATTGTTGGCAAGTGTTGTGAAAAATGGTGTAGGCTAGGTAGTTTGGCGATGCTTTCCGGCCACAAAATAGCCCCCCTCGTTGCTTTGGGAGATCCCCAGCTCGGATCAGTCACTCAAGTGCTGTCTTTTTCTTATGAAATCTCGTTTGAACATTGCTCCTGTGAATTTATCGTTTAGCCCCTGCCTCCCTGCTCTTTGATGTACTCTTATTCTATTCATCTCTTCTTTGCGTTCAAGCTCTCCCTGCGTTATTCCTCTGGAGGTTCAGTAGAACGGCTGCCTTCTAAACACCTGTGGACTTGCCTGGTTTCCAACATAAGTATCCAGACCCTCTCACGATTTCTCTTTGTGAGGCAAGTCTTAATCAACTTGTTTCTACTCTCTCATCAACAGAGATGGTCTGGTAATGACCCTCTTATGAACTCTTGCCCCTTTATTTGTTGGCTATTCGCCCCCTCCTCTTTTAGGCAGCACTGCGAATAATCCCGTGCTAGACAGTTTACGCCTTGCATATCTCCCAGAACCTGAAACAATTGCTGAGCACCACCGCCACCAACCCTACAGAGTGATGCATTCCCACCGCTCCTGGACGTCAGGTAGGTGGCTGCGCACCCAAGCATGTCGGGCAGAAAAGGGTGCACCTTGAAGTAGCCAAAAGACGGTATCTGTCTCGCCAGAAGCACCATCTTGGCGGAGGCGCTGGAAGCCTCCTGTTCGAAAGTGGCGGCTGAGTTGAGATGCTCGCCGGTGCGTGATGATGCTTCGGAAGACGACGACGCCGCCGCCACCCTCTGCCGCGCCACAAGGCCGAGCTTGATAACGGCGCTGTGGGCCAGCATCCGAGCGAAGAGAAGCATCGGGTCGCTGCCGACGTCGTGCACGGTGGACGAGATTCTGGTGTTGTCTTGCGCACCCAGCGACTGCAGGCGCTTCTCGATGGCCGACGCCAGCCACCTCTGTCGGGCCCAAGAGTCAACAACACCACCTCCTCCGGCCTTGCCTGCGTCCGCGTCCGTGTCCGTGTCCGAGCTGCAGCAATGCGGGGTCTTGGTTGTGCTACATGTAGTCATGGGATAGGTGCGAGGGTACGTCATGCACCACCCGTGTATCGTCACCAGCACGACACACTCGGCCAAGGGCGACAGGGGTGGTAAGGGCGGTGACAACATGATGGTCTCCGACAGGAAGCCGATGCGGACGGGCTGGTTGTTTTGAAAGTTGGCCTCGGGTGCGGGCAGCCGCGTGCAGATCTAATAACAAGTGACTTTAGAACACCAACTTTGAAAGAGCCGAGCCTAGGTGTGCGCCCCGAGGAGCTGCGGTGCACTTACCATGTCCTCTTGAAAAGTGAGCGGGTACCGGTTCCGCGAGCAGAGAAGGCGGTCCAGGCAAAACGCCACCCAAAACGTCCGCCTGCGCTCCTCGGCGTCCGAAAAGGAGCGGCACGCGGCCTCCCCGGCGCCGCCGGGCGGCGCATCTTCGCGATCGACCTCAAACAGGCGCGCCATCAGAGCCAGGCGGCAGCACCGGCCCGCGGTGAGCACGGCCTGGTGCTCGCCCACGCGGAGGAGCTCGAAGTGGCCCAGGAGCAGCCAGGCCTGGACGTACTCGATGGCGATGTCGTCCCTGCACCTGACCACGAAGTGCACCTGGAGCAGGGCGCGCGTCTCGGCGTACAGCTGGTCGCAGAAGCGCGTGCTCGGGGCCGACATGGCCGCCGCCATGGTGCGCATGGCCGACCGGAGGCACGCGCGGGCCGGCCCGGGGTTCTTCTGGTCTGCCCATGAGAGGCAGCGCCTCCAGTAGATGAAGGGGAGGACGGGGTGGACGCGTTCCATGAAGATTTGGTCCAGGTCGGCGCGTATGTCGTCTGTGATAACGACAGTGGCAGCGGCAGCGGCAGCGGCGTCGGCCAGCATCATATGGTCCGATGAGGGTGAAGTGTTGGCATCCTTCATGTTCGAGCTTGAGTTCGAGTCCGGTGTAAGTAGTGATAAATCCGGGAGGCCACCCCCAACTCTGGGCCACGCCCAACTCCAACGGCGCTGAAGTCCGTTGTCCAGTCTACCCAGCCAAGGCTGTCATTAAATGATGGCATGTCCGGCCTTACCAGGGAGGCAGACGCCGCAATTGGTGCCGATTCATGTGGCAGTTCTGTTATAGTCGGCGAAACGCAGGTGGCCAGTGGCTCATCCGTATACATAATGTCGTCCAGGCTGGGGAACGTCATATCTGGAGACCCAGTCTCAACCATTCGGGGGATTGTCTGTTCCTGCTCCTGCTCCTCATCATTCTCGTGGCCGAGTTGGTTCAGCTGCCTTTGGAGATTTGCTGCGAATTTAGATGGTCAGCTCTAGAGACGGGTGTTGGGATATGGCTTTTGAGACAACGGAAAGGCACCTCATGTTCCAGACAGACGAAACAAATCGCCCAAGCACCCTAGTGCAGTACGAGTCCGGATGAGGAATTCGAATTAACAGAATTTGACGAGGCGAAATGGGGAATAACCAGCGAGTGAGGCACCGATTATACGGGTGAAACGTACTGATCTGCAGTCGCATCGCATGAAGCTGGTTCTTTTTCGGGTCTCTCTGTGGATTCTTGTAGCGAGTAACACACACCCTCCCCGTCTCCCTGCAGGGGCCGCATGTCGGCCGTACCCTGTCACACCGCGCCTTGCGTCTCCGGCATTCTTCGCAGGCAAAGCCGGGCTGCTGCCGACCACTTTTCTGGGCCATCTGGGCGGTAACACAAGATGAACAGGCGAAGAAGCACAACACAAGCAATTAAGAGCAGAGCAAGGACCACCAGTTGTGGGTAAACAGACATGTTTTTAGACCTTACCGTGTCAACCGCTTTGTGTGCACCAACGCCACAGCAGGAGATGACTAGTCACTTCATCACATACTGGCATCATCGCTTACACTGTGAGGCCACGCCTGGGAGGTCGGTATCAGTACTAACTTATTTGTAAGGCCTCGTCCAATATGTCAGGATAATCCCCCCAAAAGCAGTGTTGGTAACCTGCGAAAGAGGTAGGATTCATATCATGCCGCTCAGCGGCGCAATGACCCGATATGTGCTTACTTGTCTCGGCGAGATGACGAATTCTCACACCCTTCCCCCGGGTCCTACGGGGAAGCGAGATGACGGGCTCACTGAAAATGGGACAGCAAACTTACTGTCGAGCCGATAGCGCCTCAAGAGCAATGTTTACTTTTGTCCATTTTGGTGGGTTGTTGTTGCCAGGTATTGCACTAATATATTCAGTGTTTGCAACATCATGAATAAAGACTTGAAGACAAATAGACAGTGAAGACCCCATCGGCACGGGAACCAACCTGAATCGCCGTGCTTACGGCCGGCGGTTGTGGGGATACGAAAAATCCCTGCAGTTCCACCTACACCAACAGACTTCCCCCAGTTGTTTCGTTGTAATCCATTGGTTATTGATAGGGCTCAGGTTAACAAATCTGACGAAATAACTGTGCCGCCACTCAGCGGTGCGTTCCGCCATGATACGATCGAGTTAGTGAGCATCCTATGAGGGGAACTTCAGAAATGAGGGTGGGCATTACGCCCGCAAGCATCGAACAGACACGGCTCGAGGCGATCGAAAGACGTGAGATCGTGAATATGCCTATGGCTTCGGAAGGCGCGGAAGATAGGCAGGCCTGTCGATGCGTTCAATCACACGGGGCGTCTATGGTTGTTTATACGGAGTCAGCCGGAGTTTTCTTCAAGAGCCTTTTTAGATATCTCCGTGTGAAAATGGGGCCGGAAGTATTGAGATAGCCCCCGCCTCCCTTCCCCCTCCAACAATAGCAGCTCCGCGTCCATCCTGCAGGGAGTCCGGACAGTCGCCCTAGACCGGACAATACGGAGTCTCAGGAGTTCCCTCCGGTCCAACACGCTATTGCTCTTTGGTTCTCGGCGTGGGCTGAGGGGACGCAGGCAACGAGTTCAAGATCGAGAATGGTACGCCATGTAAATATGAGCAGCCATTAGGGCTACTTTGGTCTCGAGTAGAGTTTCAAAGACCGAATTCGTGGCAAGACCTCGGTGCCCTATATCCCACAAATTCGTTCGGCATACGATGAAGCTGAAGTAGCTGACAACTTCGCTACTTCTTCAAAGACACTTGAGTATCAAATATATCCGGTTTTAGCCCTGTGTGCTGAGTGGTTCGAATACTATCCATGCAATGGGTAGCACCGGTGTAAACGGCCATGGCCCCTCGGGTCAAGAGGAAGAATGGGCGACCGAACCCATCGCCATCATCGGCTTGAGCTGCAAGTTCGCCGGCGATGCCAACAACACCGAAGGCTTTTGGAAGATGATAACGGAGGGGCGCAACGCCTGGTCCGAGCCTCCAGCCTCGCGGTGGAACGCGAAGGGCGCCTACCACGCCGACAGAGATAATCGCAGCACAACGAACGTCAAGGGTGCGCACTTTCTCGACGAGGACCCTGGACGCTTTGACGCCGCCTTCTTCAGCTACTCGGGCAACCTGGCGGCGGCGGTCGACCCGCAGTACCGGATGCAGCTCGAGTCGGCCTACGAGGCGCTCGAGAGCGCCGGCATCTCGCTCGCCCAGGTGGCCGGCTCCAGGACGTCCTGCTACTCCGCCGTCATGACCCACGACTACCATGACGGCCTCATGCGCGACGGGGACAACCTGTCGCGGTTCCTCCCCGTCGGCACGCTGGCGGCCGTGTCGGCGAACCGCATCTCGCACTTCTTCGACCTCCGCGGCACCAGCTTCACGCTCGACACGGGGTGCTCGGGGGGCATAGTCGCGCTGCACCAGGCGGCGCTGGGCCTCCGGGCGCGCGAGGCCGACATGGCCGTCGTGAGCGGGTGCAACCTCATGCTGTCCCCGGACCAGTTCAAGATGTTCTCGTCCCTGGGCATGCTCTCGCCCGACGGCGTCTCGTACGCCTTTGACTCGCGCGCAAACGGGTACGGCCGTGGCGAGGGCGTCGGCACTGTCGTGCTGAAACGCCTCCGGAACGCCCTCGAGGCGGGCGACCCGGTGCGGGCCGTCATCCGCGAGTCGGCCCTGAACCAGGACGGCAAGACCGACACCATCACACAGCCGTCGGAGGCGGCACAGATCGAGCTCATGCGCGACTGCTACGGCCGCGCGGGCCTCGACCCGAGCGGCACGCAGTACTTTGAGGCACACGGTACCGGCACGCCCACCGGAGACCCCATCGAGGCGCGGGCCATCGCGGCCGTGTTTGGGTCACACGTAGACGAGCGGAGGCGGACACAGCCGCTCCGGATCGGGTCGGTCAAGACGAATATCGGCCACACCGAGGCGGCCTCTGGCCTGGCAGCCATCATCAAGATAGTGCTGGCCATGGAGAGGGGCCAGCTGCCGCCGAGTATTAATTATGAGGAGCCCAACCGCGAGATGCGGTTTGACGAGTGGGGCCTTCAAGTGGTTACCAAATTGATGCCGTGGCCGGCAGCAGAGGGCGAGACCCGTCGCGCTTCCATCAACAACTTTGGATTCGGAGGGACCAACAGCCATGTCATTCTCGAGGACGCCAGATCTGTCCTCGCGGGCCCATCAAAAACCAAGACCAACGGGCACAGCCACAATCACAACAATGGCAGCAGCCAGGACGGGAGAAAGAGCGAAGTGCTCGTGTTTTACGGCCGCGACGAGCAAGCTTGCAAGCGCATGGTCTCGGGCACCAAGGCATACCTAGAGCAACACCGCAGCACCCCAGACACGGACCCGGCCAAGCTGATGAGGGACCTGATCTTCACACTCAACTCCCGCCGCACGCGATTCCCCTCAGGCTGGGTCTCCGCCCACGTGGTCCCGTGTCTGGACTCGGATCTTGTCCCAACCATCGAGAGCCTAGACACAACACAGCCGCACCAGCAGCAGCAGCTGAGGCCGGTGCGCCTGGCGCCGAGGCAGCCGCGCATCGGCATGGTGTTCACGGGCCAGGGGGCCCAGTGGGCCGGCATGGCCCGGGAGCTCATCGGCTCGTACCCCGTCTTCCGGGAGGCGCTCGACGAGGCCCAGGGCCACCTCGACGAGTTCGGTGCGGGCTGGTCCCTGGTCGAGGAGCTGGGGCGCGGCGCGGACACGACGCGGGTCAACACCACGGCGCTCAGCATCCCCATCTGCGTGGCCGTGCAGATCGCCCTGGTCCGCCTGCTCCGGGCCTGGGGGGTCGAGCCGGCGGCCGTGGCGTCGCACTCGTCGGGCGAGATAGCTGCGTCGTACGCGGTCGGGGCGTTAAGTCTGCGCCAGGCCATGGCTGCCGGTCACTACCGCGCTATTCTTGCTGCCGAGAGGAGTATGAGCAGCGAGGGTGGTCCAAAGGGGGCAATGTTGGCCCTCGGCGTTGGGCAGCACAGCGCGGAAGAGGACTACCTGACAAGACTGACGCCTGACGGCGGCAAGGCGGTGGTGGCATGCATCAACAGCCCCAATAGCGTCACTATTGCCGGCGACGAGGGCGCCGTGCAGCAAGTCCTGGACATGGCCGTCGAGAAGGGCGTATTTGCCCGCCGTCTCAAAGTCGACCAGGCTTATCACTCGCACCACATGAGGCCAATTGCCGAGCTGTACAGAGAAGCTCTCCGTGCGGCGGCTGGTGAGGGCGATGAGGTCGCCAGGTCTGACAACAACAAGAGACTCGATGTCATTTTCTCCTCGCCAGTCACGGGTGGCCGCATCACGCACTCGAAACAGCTCGTGGATCCGGATCACCTGGTCCGGAGCCTGGTGCAGCCCGTGGAATTCGTCGGCGCTTTTACCGACATGGTTCTCGGTGACCTAGAGGGGTCGAGGTCGGAGCGTAGCAACATCGATCTTGTGATCGAGGTCGGGCCGCACACGGCGCTGGGTGGGCCTATCAAGGAGATCATGTCGCTCCCCGAATTTCAAGGCCTGGACCTGCCTTATATGGGCTGTCTTAAACGCCACGAGAACGCCCGCGAGTCCTTGCTCGCCATGGCTGTGGGCCTCATCCGCAAGGGCTATCCGGTTGATCTGGCACGGCTAAGTCTCGACGGCAGTCAACACGAGGAACCGAGAGTTCTGACAGACCTGCCTCCATATCCATGGAACCACACCATCAGGCACTGGGAAGAGGCCCGCGTCCACAGGGCCTACCTCGACCGGGACCAGGGGCCCCACCACCTCCTCGGCATGCCGGTCCCGGGGGCAAATCCCGACGCAGTCTCCTGGAGGCAGAGGGTGCGTGTCTCGGAGCACCGCTGGTTGCAAGACCATGTCGTACAAGGTGCCATTCTCTGGCCCGGCGCTGGTTTTGTGTGCCTTGCCATTGAGGCAATGAAGCAGCAGCAGCAGCAGCAGCAGCAGCTTGCGGCACCAAAAAAGGACACACAACAAAATGCGGAGGTGGCGGGGTATAGGCTGCGCCAGGTTGAGATACACCAGGCGCTGGTCGTGCCGGACGATGACAACGGTATCGAGGTACAGACAGTGCTCCGCTCCGTCAGCGACAAGGTCATTGGTGCTCGTGGCTGGAAGGAGTTTGAAATCTTGTCTGTCACGGCCGAGAGCCGGTGGACGCAGCATGCCAAGGGGTTCATCATGGCCGACTTCACAACGCCAGACAACGACAACAAGAACAAGAAAACGTCCAGTCCCCTGGACGACGCGGTCTTCATCCGACGCATCGATCCTGAGGATATGTGGGCCGGCCTGCACAAACTCGGCATGTGCCACGGGCCCTCCTTCCAGAACACCAAGAGCATTGTCCAGGACGGGAGGGCCAAGGATGGCGTGCGGGTCGCCGTGACCACCATTGGCGTTGCCGACTGCGCGACGGACGCCGGGTCCTCGAGCAAGCACCTGCTGCACCCGACCACGCTGGACTCGGTGTGGATGGGGTCGTACGCGGCACTGCCCTCGGCCGGCGCCAACGACGACGCAGCCAAGATACCGAGGTCGATCCGGAAGCTCTGGGTCTCGGCCGCCATGCCCAAGGACGCCGGGCACATGCTCACCTGCAACACCAACCTTGTGCACTCCAGCACACAGACGATGCAGGCTGACATCACCGTCATCGATGGGGTTGGAGGGGGGGCAGGTCGGCCCGTGCTGGAGGTGGAGGGGCTCGTGTCCCAGTCCCTGGGCCGCAGCGTCACCACGGCCGGCGACCAACAAGAGCAGCAGCAGAAGAAGCTCGAGCTGGCCACCAGGATCGAGTGGGCACCCGACCTCCAGCTCTCGATGGGGCTGCCCGGCGCGTCGGAAGCCGCCAGGGCCAAGCTGAGCCCACCACCGCGTGCGACCGACACAGACGCCAGGGACAAGGTAGCGCTGATGGTCCTGCGACGGGTGTGCGTCTACTTCTGCCACGATTCCGTCCAAAAACTTACGGACGAGGATGTGGCCAGGATGGAGCCGCAACACGCCAGATATTTCCAGTGGATGAAAGGCGTGCTGAGCCTTGCAGCATCAAACCACCTGGGACCAGGCAGCGACACCTGGACAAGCGATTCGCAGCTGGTCCGGGAAAGAAACATAGCGCTCGCCGAGGCACAGAGCGTCGATGGCGAGCTCATCGGTCGCCTGGGCCCCTTGCTCGTGCCTATTCTCCGGGGCGAGGTGGCACCGCTCGAGGTCATGGCCCAGGACGAGCTGCTGTCCAGGTACGCCTCCGACGCCCTCAGGCTCGCCCGGGGCTTCACCAACTTCGCCGGGCTGCTGCGCGCCGTCGTGCACAAGAACCCCCGCGCCCGGGTCCTCCAGATCGGCGCGGGTGCCGGGGAGGCCACGCGCCACGCGCTGAGGGCGCTGGGGACCGACGACGAGGGCGGCCCGTTTGTGCACAGCTGGCACTTTACCGACACGGACGCGGGCTCCTTCGAGGCCCGGCGCTCCGAGTTCTCGGCCCAGGAGAGCAGGTTCTTGGACATGCGGTTTGACCGGCTCGACGTGGGGCAGGACCCGGCGGCGCAGGGCTTCTCGCTGCGGAGCTACGATCTCGTCGTGGCCTCCCGGGCGCTGGGCCAGCACGCAGCGACCAAGGACAACATGGCCCAGACCATGGCCAACGTCTACAGCCTTATGAAACCCGGTGCCCAGCTCTTGCTCATGGAGACGACACAGGACCAGGTCGATGCCCATTTCATCCACGGCCTGCTTCCTGGTTTCACGCCCGGTAACTCCTGCTTGTCCTCCTCCTGGTGGCAGACAGTCCTGAAAGATGCGGGCTTCAGTGGCATCGACGTCGAGCTGCGCGACTATGAGGATGACGAAGAGATGTGCTCGGTCAGCAACATGTTGGCTTCAGTGCCCACACCGCGGCTGGAGCTGCCCGAGAACAGTGGTGCCGTCGTCGTCACAAGCAACAAGGCGCCTCCTCCAGCCGAGTGGCTGCAGAGTCTACGACAGTCCATCGCAGGCGTCTCCTCTGGGGGCTCTCTTCTTCCTCGAGTACAAGCTCTCGAGTCCCCGGAAGGCGAGTCGCCGTACCGGGACAAGTTCTGCATATTTGTCGGCGAGATCGACCGGCCCCTGCTTGTGGACCTCGACTCGGCGGCGCTGGAGGCCATCAAGGCCATGGCAACGACGTGCAGGGGCCTCGTGTGGGTGACACGAGGAGGCGCCGTCGAGTGCACGAATCCCCGGATGGCCCTGGCCAGCGGCTTCGCGCGAGTACTACGCAACGAATACGTTGGTCGCAAGTTCATCACGCTCGACCTCGACCCCGAGCAGGCCGCATGGTCACAGTCGGACGTCTCGGCCATCGCACACGTCACGCAGACGGGCCTGGGAGCCCCGGCCGGCGGTGCTGGTGCCCTCCCCGCCTCATCATCGTCGTCATCATCGTTCACCGCCGAGGAGAGCGAACTGGCGCTGCGCGACGGCCTCCTGGTCGTCCCACGCATCTACAAGGACGCGCCCCGCAACAAGATGCTATCCCTCGACGCCCACGCCCCCGACTGGGCGAACATTGACGCGCTCCCCGACGCGCCGCTCCACCAGCCGGGCCGCCCGCTGCGCCTGCACGTCGGCGTGCCGGGCATGGTGGACTCGCTGGTTTTCGCCGACGACGAGGCCTACGAGGACTTCGCGGACGCCGACACCGTTGAGATCGACCCGCGGGCCTACGGGGCCAACTTCCGCGACGTCATGGTTGTCCTCGACCAGCTGCGCGAGCGCGTCATGGGAATGGAGGTCGCCGGCGTCATCTCGCGCCTGGGCAGCGAGGCCGCGGCGCAGGGGTTTGCTGTTGGCGACCGGGTGTTTGGTTTCCTGCGCGGGCCGTTTGCCAGCAGGGCCCGGATCGGCTGGCACGCCCTGGCCCACATACCCGAGGGCATGTCGTTTGAGGATGCTGCGTCTCTCCCCATGGTTTTCGGCACCGCCTATGAGTGCCTCGTCAACGTGGCCCGCGTCCAGCCCGGCCAGTCCGTTCTGATACATGCCGCCGCTGGAGGCGTGGGCCAGGCGGCTGTCGTGCTGGCCAAGGACTACCTCGGCGCCGAGGTCTACGTCACCTGCGGCTCTGAGGAGAAGCGCAAGCTCCTTATGAGGGAGCACAACCTGCCGGCGGAACGCATCTTTAACAGCCGCAACGCTTCCTTTGCGCCGGGGATTCTCGCTGCAACGGGCGGGCGCGGCGTCGATGTGATACTCAACTCGCTTGCGGGCCCGTTGCTGCAGGCCAGTTTCGAATTGCTGGCTCCCTTTGGCCACATGGTGGAGATTGGCAAGCGGGATCTCGAAGGCAGCAGCCTGCTTGACATGGCCACCTTCTCCCGGGTCGCGTCTTACACATCGGTGGATATGATCCGCATCTTTGAGAACCGCCGCACCGATTGTAACCGCCTTATCAACGAGGTGGCCCGTCTCGCCGGCCAGGGAGTCGTCAGACCGGTCCGCCCTCTTACGATCTACCCCATGAGCGAGGCCGCGAAGGCCTTCCGTCTTCTCCAGACGGGAAAGCAGATGGGCAAGGTGGTGCTCTCGGTCTCGCCCGACCAGCAGGTCAAGGTGCTCCCCCCCGCGCCCAGGGTAAAGTTGAAGGCCGACGCGTCGTACCTGATCGTGGGCGGTGTCGGCGGGATCGGGCGGTCGGCGGCGTTCTGGATGGCCTCCCACGGCGCCAGGAACCTCGTCGTCCTCTCACGGAGCGCCGGGAGGGTGGACCCCTCCTTCGTGGCCGGGCTCGGCGAGATGGGGTGCCGCGTGGTGGCGTTGAGCTGCGACATCACCGACAAGGACTCCCTGGCGAGGGCGCTGCGCGCATGCGAGACCCAGGACCCGCCGCTGCCGCCCATCCGCGGCGTCGTGCAGGGCGCCATGGTGCTGCAGGACTCGATCCTCGAGAACATGACCATGGGCGACTGGCAGGCGGCCGTCCGCCCCAAGGTCGCGGGCACCTGGAACCTGCACCGCCACTTCTCGCGCCCGGGCTCGCTCGACTTCTTCGTCATGCTCTCGTCGCTGTCGGCCGTCTTCGGCTGGGCCAGCCAGTCGGGCTACGCCGCCGGCGGCACCTACGAGGACGCCCTCGCGCGCTTCCGGGCCGCCCGGGGCCTGCCGGCCGTGTCGCTCGACCTCGGCGTGGTCGTCAACGTCGGCAACGAGGCCCTCATCGTGACCAACAAGCTGGCCAAGTCCGGCCAGTCGTGGCTCCTGACGGACGAGCTGGTGATGCAGGCCCTCGGCAGCGCCATCCTCGAGCCTCTCCAGCTGCCCCAGCTGCTGTACGGCCTGAATCCGGGCCCGGGGTCCCACTGGGACGCGGCAAATAGCATATCGCCCATGGGCCGCGAGGCGCTCTTCATGCCTCTGCGGTATCGCCAGCCAACCACCGGGGAACGGGGCCAAGCACAAGGGCAGGGGGACGGGTCAGATGGCAGTGCAAAGCCACTGTCGGTGCGGCTTCAGGAGGCTGCTTCCCCCGCTGAGGCAAAGCGGCTCGTGGGCGACGCCATCGCCACCAAGCTGGCTGAAATTTTCATGATCCCCGCCGCGGACATCGACATGGACCAGCCGCCAGCCTCGTTCGGCGTTGACTCCCTCGTTGCGGTGGAGCTCAGGAACATGCTTATGCTGAGGGCCGCCGCTGATATGCCCATCTTCAATATCCTGCAGAGCGCGTCTCTCGCCACGCTGGTCGGCGATGTGGTGGCCAAGAGTGCCTATATATCGCCGGCTGCCAAGGCGAATTAAACGATCCAAATGGGTTGGCTGTTGGCCGGTCTTCACCATACATACCTAAGGTTGGTTGTTTTGCTGGCTTCTATCTAGGGGGGAGTATGGGCTACTCCGCACGGCAAGCACAAGAAGCCAGTGTATACCCAGCACATCTGCTTAGTCATTGCGCCGTGGCTTTACACAATCGTGTGATCAGACTGAGTGCTATTCCAATATCAAGATTGATATACGAAAATTTTCTATATGAAACAAATTGTTTACTTCCATTGGTTTCTACCATTCTATTGCCCAACGTTGTGAAGATTGCTACATGTACTATGCGGAAATAGCCTGTGTGGCTGGCTACATATAGTTAATGTAATTGTGTTGCATTTTGACATTTCATCTTTAAACATCACTATCACTAAATCTAGCTTACTTGTCTTCATCATCATTTCTAGTACTGTTTCTAATATGCTTATGAGCTGCCTTAACTTACTAGTGAATACGTCTTAAATTAATGCTTGTATGGGTCTGTTTATAGTTATCTCGTTTGTGGACATACTCCACCCAGGCTCCCTTTATAGTTATCACTAGACATGTAGCTTATGAGGCAACCCGTAAGATGAGAGCTGGAGGAACTTTTGGCTGGGCTTGTGAAAGATCTTACCTGGAGAGCTAGGTGTTGAAGTCCTACAGTCTTAAAACACCTTTAGGTTTGTGTTGCTACTCGTTATAGTGTCAAAACTTATGACTGAGTAGGCCTAAGTCCTACTAGATATTGTTACTAAAACTACTCGCCTCCTATCAACATTGCGGGGGGGTCAATATCTCTGTAGTGTTAGGCAAGTTGGCTGTGCATTGCCCAGGGAGAAGAAAACAAGCCTTCTTCCATGACTAATAACAACTCCTCATGACAACCTACTAGAGGCCCACAATAATCAACGAAGGATGCTCCTGTGAAGAGTCCTCTCAGCACATACCTTTCGACAGCAAAGGTGATAAAGACCTGTGTGGATGCTAGTGGGCTGGGCTTACTCTGCTAAGGCGGACTTGTGCGGACCTCGTACTCCGGAACCCTTGTGGATCCGCTTGTACTCCGTGAAGTCTGCCTGTAAGCCAAAGTCCGGAGATAAACCCTCCGGGGCAGACATGATGCCACAAAGTCCCGAACGGGATGAAGCCCGTTGGTTGATTTTTGAAACATGTCTATACAGGTGGAAAACTCCTGTCCATGTTCGCCCATATGCGCTGCTTGAAATCCTGTCCATGTAATAACTACCATATGCCTCTCCTTGTCTGCTTCCACAACTGTTCCAGCTGATCAGATAGAACACCCAGTCTGCCATTATTTGTCTAGATCGACGCTACAATGTTAGGCAGCACGGTCCCCGAGCTCGAGCCGCTCGACAATGGCTCCTGCGAGTCGACGATCCTGGTCTTTGGACCACATGTCGGCACGAACTTCACCAAGGAACACATAGAGAACATGATACGGCCACTTGCCCAAGGCCAGCACAGAGAATGGATCCTGGAGACGGTGGACGGGCTGGCAGGCTACTGGGACGCCTTGATCGCGAAGATTCCGGAAGTCGCCGAGGTGTTGCCGCAGGTCCCCCAGAGTCTGGCCGACCTCAGCGCCTGGTTTCGACACGGGCCGCCCGCAGGCGAGGACGCCACCCTGCCGCTTCCCGCCCTGGGGCCAGTGGTTGTTCTGACGCAGCTCGTACAGTACTGGCAGTACCTTGAGCTGACGCACAAGGGGGAGCGGGGGCCTACGGTAGATGTCCTGGCGAGCCGAGTGGCAGCGTCCAACATGACATCAGGGGGCGGAGATCCTGTCGCCAGCGCTGTGTCTCTAGGATACTGCTCAGGGCTGGTACCGGCGGCCGCCGTGGCGAGCGCCGGCAACCGGCTTCAGTTTGAAGAGTACGCGGCGGTGGCGATGCGGTTGTCCGTACTCATCGGCGGGCTGACGAGCGCGCGTGAGGCGTGGGACATGGAGCTGGGCAGGGGCGCCTCGGTGTCTTTGGCGACGGCCTGGGTCGGCCCACAGCAGGCCGAGGACGTGGTGCGTATCACCGAGGAGCTGGTTCCAGATGCCTACATCGCCACCATCTACGATGAGGCGCGGGCGATCCTGAAGACGACGGAGCAGACGGCCCCCCTGCTGCAGAAGCGGCTCCGCGCCGCCGGTGTCATCGCCATCAAGATGGATATTGAGGGCGGTCATGTCCACAGCCCCCACCCCGACATCCAGAGGACCACCGACACGCTGGTCCAGCTCGCGAATTCGATGCCCGGTCTGCAGTTCGCCGACCTGGACGGCCTCGTACTGCCCACGTACGACAATCGTGGCGATGGGACACGAATATTGGCCGACCATCCATACGGGCTGACCGAGTCAGTTCTCCGTGGGATATTTGTCCAGCAGTGCCAATGGTACGGGAGCTTTTCTGCCGTCGTCGACAAGGAGCCGACGCCGTTTGTGGTCAATTTTGGCCCCGAGCGCTGCGTGCCGCCGACATGGATGTCGAAGCTCGGAAATCGACAGGTGCACTTTGAAGACATTCATAAAAAGGCCCAAGGACTAGGGCTACTAAGGCCTCCTACCATCAGTCTGAACCCGAGCCGCACTGCTTCCGTGTCACATCAGCAGCAGCAGCAGCAGCAGCAGCAGCAGCAAAATAGACCTGCAGGGCCTACAGAGCCTGTCGACATTCTACATGGAAACGACGACAGTAACAGCATTGCCGTCATTGGAATGTCTGTCAAGACGGCCGGTGCCGGCGACCTAGCTGAATATGCGAACATGATCAAGACAGGCCAGTCGCAGCACGTTGCCATCACGCGGGACATGGACCGCATCATGATGGACACGCTATTCCACGACGAGGCGCCAGACAGCGACCGCGAGCGTGAATGGTACGGCTGCTTCGTGCGCGACCCAGATGCATTCGACCACAAGTTCTTCAAGCGCAGCCCGCGCGAGGCCGCGGCCATGGACCCGCAGGGCCGCCAGGCGCTCGAGGCTGCCTACCAGGCGGTCGAGCAGTCGGGGTACTTCCAGGAGCTGCTTCACGGGCATGGACATGGCTACAACAAGTCGGCCGGTGGGACAACAAGACATGTTGGGGTCTACCTGGGCTCGGGCGGCGTCGACTACGAGGAGAACACGGCGTCCCACGAGCCGAGCGCCTTCACGACGACGGGGATCCTCAAGAGCTTCATCGCCGGCAGGATATCGCACTACTTTGGCTGGACGGGCCCGTCCATGACCCTCAACACTGCCTGCTCGTCGTCCGCCGTCGCCATCCACACGGCGTGCCGCAGCATCCTGTCGGGCGAGTGCACGGCGGCCCTGGCTGGGGGGTCCCAGGCTGTCACCAAGATGGCATGGTTCAAAGACCTCGCCGCGGGGAGCTTTCTCAGCCCGACGGGCCAGTGCAAGCCGTTCGACGACGGTGCCGATGGGTACTGTCGAGGAGAGGGGTACGGCTGGGTCTTTTTGAAGAAGCTCTCGGATGCGGTGCGTGACGGAAACCCCGTCCTGGCCGTCATCCCCAGCACGGCCGTCAACCAGAACGAGAATTCCACCTCGTTGTTTGTCCCCAACGCATCCTCGCTTTCCAGTCTGTTCAGGGAGGTGCTGAGCAAGGCAAACGTGGCGCCACGCGACGTCTCGCTGGTCGAAGCCCACGGCACGGGCACACCGGTCGGAGACCCGGTCGAGTACGACAGCATCCGGGGGGTCCTTGGGGGCCCAGTGTCTGGCCGGCAGAGGAAGCTGGCTATCGGGTCGGTCAAGGGCCACATAGGCCACACTGAGGCCGCCTCAGGTGTCCTTGGGCTCATCAAGGTCATCATGATGATGCGGGGGGCCTTTATCCCGCCCCAGGCAAGCTTCAGCAAAATCAGCAGCCGCATCGACGTGCGACCCGATGATATGATGGAGGTCGTCACCACACTGCGGGCCTGGGAGGATGGACACAAGATTGCACTCCTTAACAACTACGGCGCGTCCGGGTCCAATGCGAGCTTGGTCGTTGCGCAACAACCAAAGTCACTGTCGCAATCTTTGAGGATTCGCAACGTGGCCGCCGAGAATTATCGGTATCCTTTCTGGATCACCGGCCTCGATTCCCGCGCAATCTCTACATACGCTGTCAAGATGGCTTCGTACTGCCGGTCTCTGCCTACCAAAGACAGCAAGACGCTTGCTGACCTCTCGTTCGCCGTAAATCGGCAGTCTAACCGTGGCCTCGCCCAGGGCTTCATGTTCAGCTGCCGGTCCATGGCCGAGCTGGAGGACAGGCTGGAGCAGGCGGTGTCGGTAGGCTCCGGCGAGGTCGTGGGCGCACAGAATATATTCACACCTGTCCAAGCCGAGCGGCCCGTTGTTCTCTGCTTTGGCGGCCAGGTCTCTCTGTTCGTCGGTCTCGACCGCAAGCTTTACGATGATGCCGCCATTTTCCGGCGGCATCTCGACAGCTGCGATACTGCCGTGACATCCCTAGGTCTGGAGAGCATATACCCAGGGATATTCTCGCGAGAGCCGGTCCGAGACACGGTCAAGCTGCAGACCATGCTGTTTGCCATGCAATACGCGTGTGCCAAGGCTTGGATGGACTGTGGTCTCGAAACCAAGATTGCCGCCGTAGTCGGCCATAGCTTTGGGGAGATAACGGCGTTGTGTGTCTCCGGCGTGCTGAGCCTCCAGGACACGGTCAAGCTTGTGGCGGCGCGCGCCGAGCTGGTGCGGGATAGATGGGGTCCCGATCCGGGCGCCATGGTGGCAGTAGAGGTCGATGTTGGTGGTGAAGACCTGGTTCATGAGCTCGTGCGGGAAGTAAACAGTGCCCCTGGCTCCGACGGCTCGGCCGGTATAGCCTGTTACAACGGCCCATGCAGCTATACTCTAGCTGGCTCGACGGCTGCCGTGCATGCCGTCGAGGAGACTCTCCAGGGCGTCAAGTTCCCGGCTATCAAAAAGAGCAAACGTCTGAGCGTGACCAATGCCTTCCACTCGGCGCTTGTTGCGGATCTTGTCGATGACCTGGGTCGAGTGGGCAAGGGCCTTACTTTTCACAAGCCAGTCATCCCTGTAGAACTTTGCACGAAAGAAGCCCACAAGATTGAGGGCGACACGCTGGACTGGACGTTTGTCCCCAGACATATGCGCGAGCCAGTCTTCTTCGATCACGCCGTGCAGCGACTCGCCAAGAGATACCCTCAGGCAATATTCCTCGAGGCCGGCTCAAAGTCCACCATCGCCGTCATGGCGGCCCGGGCTCTCGCCCAGAGCAAAACTGCCACTGACGGCCACTACTTCCAAGCCGTCTCCATCTCCAACATCAACAAGGCCGACCCTGACACCGGCTTCGGCAGCCTCACAGATGCCACTGTCGATCTCTGGAGCCAGGGTCTGCGCGTTTCCTTTTGGGCTCACCACCCGCAACAGACGCTCGAGTACAAGGCCTTGCTCCTGCCGCCGTACCAATTCAACAAGTCGCCGGCTTCGCGTCACTGGCTGCCGGTCAAGTCCCCACTCGAAGCAGTGCGGAAAGCGGCAGATACGCTCCTGGCACAGCGAGGCCAAGCAGAAGAAGGGGATACACACAAGACGCTGCCCCTGTGGGACTTTGTCGGACATTACCAGGACAAGGGCTGCAAAAAGGATCGGTTCCGCATCAACACGGCATCCGACCAGTACCGACGTTTCGCCGACGGCCATGTCATTGCCCAGACAGCGCCCATCTGCCCCGGTACCCTCGAGCACGAGATTATCGTCGAAACTCTGTTCAGTCTACACCCAGACTGGGCCGAGGATGGAATGCTTCCCGTTCTCCATGATTTGACTGGCGAGGCGCCCATCTGCGCCGACCCGTCCCGCGTCGTTTATGTCGATCATTGGGCTCTCGACAACAATACCAAGTCTGGTGCTAGTAGCAGGCAGTTCCAAGTGCGCATATACAGCGTCGAAGACAACGTGGCAGCCACGCAGCACCAGCAGTTCCAGTCCCGGCTCATCCACGCCGAGGCACGCGTGGACGTGCGCTCACCCACCGACGCCGCCTACGCGCAGGAGTTCGGGCACTTCGAGCGGCTGGCCAGCCACGCGAGGTGCGCGGAGGTCCTCAAGCTCGGCCTCGACGAGGACGGCGTGGAGAGCCTGCAGGGCCGCCAGGTGTACCGGGCGTTCGCGCCGGTCGTCGACTACGCCGAGCATTACCGGGGCGTGCGCTACGTCGTGGGCCGCGGGGCCGAGTGCGCGGGGCGCGTGCGGCTGGACCGGCGGCACCGCCAGCTCAGCGGCCCCTCGTGGCTCGACACGCCGCTGAGCGACTGCTTCGCCCAGGTGGCCGGGCTCTGGGTCAACGTCATGACGGACTGCCCGCCGGGGGACATGTACGTCGGCACCGGGTGCCAGCTGTCCATGCGCTCGCCCGCGCACAAGGTCGCCGACCGGGCGGGGACGGACGACTGGCATGTGTATGCTCGCCACCTGCGCCAGGAGGATGGCGCAGCTTCGACTTATACGACGGACGTGTTTGTGTTTGATGCTGCCACTGGGCTGCTTGTGGAAGTCATGTTGGGCGTCGGGTATCGGCGGGTGTCGAGGCAGTCCATGAGCAACATGTTGGCTCACATGACCAAGGACGAGTCGGTATTGCGCATCAAGAAAGGATTATTATCTGCACCAGAAGAAGCCACTGCCAAACCTAAGCAGAGATCGAAGCCGATCCAGGCGAAGAGGACAAGAAACAAGCAGGCTTCGCCGTCGGCTCCGGTTTCAGGCAGGCGGGACATCACCGACCAGGTCCGCAACCTCGTGTCTGAGCTCTCGGGCGTCGACGTTCAAGACATGACCCTCGACTCGAACATGGCTGACCTGGGCATCGACTCGTTGATGAACATGGAGCTTGGGCGCGGCGTCGAGAGGACCTTCCACTGCACGGTGGACCAGGCTGAGCAGCTGGAGGCAACTACCCTAGGCTTGTTTGTCCGCTGCGTTGAACGTGCGCTGTTCGGACCTGACGCAGCCGGAGATGAGCGACCTCTCTCGCCCACTCACGACGATGATTGGGATGCCCTGGATGATTATGACGGCTCCGCAGAGACGTCGTCGTCGATTGTCATGGTTGGTCAAGACCCCGTCTCGCCACGTGCGGCTGCAACCCCTTCCAGTAGCTCAGACCAGTATCACGAAGATGGGGAGGACGAGTCGGCTTTTCCGAAAGCTGCTGAAACCAGCAATCTTTCACTTTCGCCCTCAGTTGTTCTTTCGTCTTTCGGTGAGGTCAAGATGCGCACCGACGACTATCTGCGGGAATGGAAAATCGATCAGACGGAAAAAGCCATGATGGCCGACAATGGCCGTCTGCTCAGCACCCTTGTTGTCGAGGCCTTGTCTGAGCTCGGGTGTGACCTAGACGCAGCTGCCGCAGGGCAACCAATAGACTGCGTGCCTTTCCTGCCACAACACAGGCGCTTGGTCGACGCCGTATACCAATTCCTCGAGCGTGATGCCCGCCTCGTCGATATAGACCCGGCAAGTGGGCAGCTGACGCGCACCCACGTACCTGTGCCGCCCAAGCCGAGCACTGCCATCTTCGAAGAGCTGCTGGCTCAGCATCCCGACCTCGGCGAGCCGATCCGACTGGTCTATCACGCTTGCAAGCACCTGGGGAGTGTGCTAAGTGGCAAGACGGACGGCATCAAGGTTCTTTTCGGTACACCGGAGGCCAGGGAGCGGACAGAAGCCTTATATTGTGACTATAGAGTCAACCGCGTGCGTTATGCTCAGATGCGAGACGTCATCAAGAAGGTCTGTGAGCGCGCTGGAGGCCTCGAAAGGGGAGAGGCACTCAAGATTGTCGAGATGGGGGCTGGCACCGGCGGTACGACGAGGGTTTTATTGCCCATGCTGGCATCACTGGGCATCTCGATCGAGTACACCTTTACCGACCTCTCGTCCTCCATGGTGGCTAATGCCCGGCGGCTCTGGGGCAAGACATACCCGTTCGTGCGCTTCTCCACCCATGACATCGAGCAGGCCCCCGAGGAACCCCTGAGAGGGGCTCACATAGTGCTGGCGAGCAATGCCGTCCATGCAACTCACAGCCTCGTCACTTCGCTGGGAAATATACGCAAAGCCTTGCGGCCTGATGGATTCGTCATGCTCACGGAGATGACGGAGAACGTTCATTTCATCGACATCCCCTTCGGCATGCTCGAGGGCTGGTGGCTCTTCGATGACGGGCGCGAGCACGCCATCGTGGACGAGCAACACTGGGAAAAGGCATTGCACGCAGCCGGCTTTGGCCATGTCGACTGGACTGACGGGCACCTTCCAGAAGCCGCCTACCAGAGGGTCATCATTGCCATGGCCTCTGGTCACCAGGGAGACCGGCTTCCAATAGGTAAACCAGTCGATGTCATGGACCCGGGCAATGTGACTGCGCGCACGGCCGAGGCTGACAGACTGGTGGTCAAGTATTCCAATGGCTGGGGCTCGCCGAGACTGAAGGTCGTCAACTCACAACGGGAGAAGATGAAGGACTCGAACACTAAGAAGAACAACATCGGCCTCGGCGCCGTGGTGCTGGTGACGGGCGCGACAGGCAGCCTGGGATCACACATTGTACAGAAGCTGGCGGAGAACCCGGCGGTGTCCCAGGTGGTGTGCGTCAACCGCTCCAGCACCAACACCAACGGCCTGCCCGGGCTGAAGCGCCAGCAAGATGCCTTCGCGGCCAGGGGGATCACCGTGACCCCCGGGGCACGCGCCAAGCTGCGCGTCATGGAGACGGACACGTCCAGGGCGCAGCTGGGCCTCCCGCCCCAGGAGTACGCCTGGCTCGCACAGAACGTCACCCACATCGTGCACAACGCCTGGCCCATGAGCGCGACACGCCCCGTCGGCGCCTACGAGGCCCAGTTCCAGGCCATGCGGAACCTGCTGGACCTGGCGCGCGAGGCGGCGACCATGCCAGGGCGTGCTGCTGCTAACGCCAACAGCGCCCCGATCGCGTTCCAGTTCGTCTCGTCCATCGGCGTGGTCGGGCTGTACAACGAGGGCCCCCGCGTGCCCGAGCGCCGCGTGCCGCTCGAGGCCACCCTGCCGAGCGGCTACGGCGAGGGCAAGTGGGTGTGCGAGCGCATGCTCGACGAGACGCTGCACGCCTACCCGGCCCTCTTCCGCGCCACGGTGGTGCGCCCGGGCCAGATCAGCGGGTCGTCCGCGAGCGGCTACTGGAACCCGGTCGAGCACTTCGCCTTCCTGGTCAAGTCGGCCCAGAGCCTGCGCGCCTGGCCCGACCTCGGCGGCACCCTGCAGTGGATCCCCGTCGACGTGTGCGGCGCCGCGGCGGCCGAGCTCGTGCTGAACTCGGACGCCCGGCACCCCGTCTACCACCTCGACAACCCCGCCGGCCAGCCATGGGAGCTCATGTCGCCCGTGCTGTGCCGCGCCCTCGGCATCCCCGCGTCCGATGTCGTGCCCTTCCGGAGCTGGATCAAGCGGGTGCGCACGTCGCCGCTCGCCGACGCGGAGAACCCGGCGGGGAGGCAGGCTATGGCCGGTTTCTTGGGCGGCCATTTTGAGCGCATGTCGTGTGGCGGCTTGATTCTGGACGTCGAGAGGGCAAAGGAGCATAGCGTGACCATGGCCGGCGCGGGGCCGGTCAGCCCTGAGCTGGCTGTGAGGTATATAGATATGTGGAGGAGAACAGGTTTCTTGTATTAGAGTGTTCCTATTCAAGCCCTTCCTTCCTTTTATGCGGACGCCAAGGCAAGTCTTCCTCAGGATTATTATCGACGGAAAAGATGGTGCAAGGAAGTAAGGCTGAGCAAGGCGGAAGGTCCAAAGTTGTTCTGCTGCAGCCGTGTTTTCAACGCCCTAATGATGACTTATTTACATTCTAAAAGTATTCTCCAATCGATATTGCAATGATCTCCAAATTATGGCTTTATCTACCTTCCCTGGGCTGTATGGCGAGAATGTAAGTTAAGAATCCACTGCTACATATACCCCAAGTGAGGCATACTTTGTATCTGTGTAGGTAGTCTCCTACCATTTGGATCACGGCCTTTGAAAGTTTAATGTTACCGGGGCACTTCTAGGACCGCATTGGTGCGCTCTTTTGTGTACCAGGTGATCTATCTGGCTTCTTGCAGATGAGCAGTATTGTAAAAATAGAAAGGGGTGGGGGGTAACAGCCACTGCATTATTGTTGATTCGGTCCATCACGGAGATGGAGGCAGAACGTGCATCACTTTCCACCACAGAGTTTCTCTCATGCAGCTGACGTCAAATACGTGAAGTATATAATTAAGCCCTATGCTTCATTCTCTGCGCCTCCCAGGGGCTGTGTTTGGCATGGACTTAAGCTTTAGCCCACTTGCCCCTTGTCGGTGAGGATTAACAGACCAGCCGATATTAGCAAAATGCGCAGTTATGCCGGCGGACTTGTTCGTTTTACCTCACAGTCTCCAATACTACATCGGTGAATCAGATATCAAAGTCGGCATGTCGTCTTGGTCGTCCTGTTGCACACACGGAAGGTGATCCGGTCGTTAATGAGACCCACATCTTTCCTTGGCCGCTAGTGTTCCTTTTACAGTTAACGCGCAGGCCCACTACTATAATTGAGGATTACAGAGTAGATTGCTGTGAACCCAAGAAAAAGAATTGCTTTGCAGTGCCACCCATTGTGTTAATCAGGAAAATGTTACAATATTTGCTACGCACACTCGTGTGGCTGTTCTAGCTATAGCATGGATAGATCTGCTAAACAAACAAGCCTGCACCCTTCTAAGACGAGCCCATTAGATCGGATGGGGCTTGAACACCCATCTGTCGAGCAATTTCCTTAACAATGTATCAGTTTCCAGGCGTCTCGCTTCTAGTGGGCAGGTTGCCACACCAGATGGCCCTCCTACACGTCGCTTTTCACTGCCCTCGCTTACCTATGCCGCCGGCCACCAATGATCGTGCCCAATACCACCGTGTGTGCAGTGCGTGTGGAGCTCCCCGGTCTGCGGAGGCCTGGCAAAGGAACGGTGGGGCTACTTCAGATTTCACCACTGAACTTTACCCCAGGGCCATGACACAGTGCGCATGCAGTTCCGAGAGTGATTGTGACCCCAGCTTACCACAACTGGCACTAGACCCCTGCACCAACTGCATGTCGACCCCTGGCGGTTCCTTTCATCCCAGGATCTGCTTTTGGACCGTTTTTTCCCAACCCCTGACCGGGGGATGCCATCCGGTCTGCCCACAACTGAGAGCTCAGACATCACCACGCTTTGGACTTCTTGCTCGCGCTCTCGGGACTTCGAGTGAGAGCATCGGACTCCGCTTCTTCCTGCCGTGCGTTGACTTTATCTTCTCTCAATCTCACTACGTCGGAGGAGATACTGCTCGCCCATGTAGTCCCGTTTCGTGAGCGCGCCGCAGTCACAGTCACTTGCCGGGAATCACGACACGTGGTGGAGAAACAGCCACAGAGGCAGTCAACGCAGATCAGGACGGGCTCAACGTCTTTCGGATTCAAACCGCGACTAGACTAGTCCAAGCCTGGCCAGCCCGCCGTGCTACAGCCCACGCCCTTACCGGGCAGCTCACAATCCGGTTGATTGCCCGTCATGGCCGGCTCTGACATGCGAGGGACACCGGTGCTGGTGCGGGACGGCACAAACATCGACCGGCGACAATGCAGACGTGTCGTCCCGATGAAGGTATTGGTGCTGGGTATGTGCCGGACAGGAACAATGTGTGAGTGCCCGATCAAAGCCGACACCACCAAGGCAAGCTTGGTACTTCTTATCGCGCGGGGCGACTGACACTGTCCTATCTCAGCCGTCCGGACGGCACTGAGGTCACTGGGATACCTCGAGACATACCACATGCGCGCGGCCAGCACGGAGACGCCCCGCGACTGCGAGCTGTGGATGCAGGCCATCAAGGCCAAGTGGGACGGCGAGGGCAAGTTCGAAAAGGAGGACTGGGACCAGCTGCTCGGCCACTGCCAGGCCGTGTGCGACCTGCCCGCCGCCGCGTTCGCGCCGGAGCTGATAGCCGCTTACCCCAAGGCCAAGGTCATCCTCACAATCCGGGACCCCGAGTCCTGGCACAAGCAAGTCTCCCCCCCTCCCATTTCATTTCATACCTCACTCGGGCCGTGCCCCTTCGGCTAACAAAACTCTCCCAGATCAACTGCCAAGACCATCTACCAGGGCATCACGGACCCCACGTCCCAGGTCGTCTCTCACTTCGACTGGGCCTTCTCGCTCTACCGGCCCATGCTGGTGGCGCTCTGGGACCGGCTGTTCGAGGGCGACTTTGAGAACCGCGGCGTAGAGGTCTTCAAGAGGCACTACGACCACGTGCGGGAGCTCGTGCCACAGGACCGGCTGCTCGAGTACGACGTCAGCCAGGGCTGGGGCCCCCTCTGCGAGTTCCTGGGCGAGGACGCCCCCGCGGCGCCGTTCCCCTTCACCAACACCATCAGTGATTTCCAGAAGGGGTTCCGGGGCCATAACACCCGGAAGATCAGGGGTGCGGTCATTCAGGCCGTCTTGCTGGTGCTCGCTATGGCGTGTATATGGATTAGCTTTGGCTATATCGCCAAATGGACTGACGGCATCTGAGGGTTGTCGTCGACACGACTACTCTCCGCCGCGTCAACACAGATGGAAGGTAGTCAGCGGAGGGGCATCATGATCTATTAATGCAGCCCGGGACGGCGGCAGGGGGCGAAACGATTCGTGCCACGAGAATTCCGATAAGGAGCGACGGTCCGTCCGAATCAGTCGGAGACTAGGGAGCGCCGCCTGTGTTTGTTGGGCAGTAGGCGGGCTACATATTTCTTGCTGGGAAGGTGCTGAGGCGTTTTGGGTACAAATTATTTGGACAGCGTTGTCTTTTGGGGGTTCCGTTCTTCGCGATGGATGATACGTACAAGTATAGTTAATGTAAGTTTCCTGAACAGAATGACGGTTACACTTACCGGCGTGATATGGGTGTGGAAAGATCCCCTTGCACTGATCCAAGCTATTGACTCCGGACTTGCCACTGCACTCCTCCAGAAGACACCGCTTGGCGCCACCGGTGAGGTGCCAGTCCTCGACCCATCAGAGATAGACCAAACTCGTCTCCGCATGGCACCTGAAACGTCAGCGACAGAGGCATCAACCGAGACAGGGCTCGTGGGCGCAAGAGACGGGGATCATTGACCACGAAGACTATGCAGAATGTCTCCTTGCAGCAACCCGCCTTCGTTTCCATCCCAACACAACAACAACCACGCCACAGACAACGGCCCAGACCCCAATCGAAATCATCCAAGCCGCGTCACGCGCCCAGGCCTGTCCAGCCGCATCCCACCCGCCCCGGGCCGCGCCCTCCAGGTCGTCGACGTTCAGCACGCCCACCCCTTCGCGGGTCAGGACGCCCCACACGTAGTCGCGGTACCCGACGGGCCAGTCGGGTGTGTCCCAGTACCGGCTCTTGAGGCCGAGCCTCGCCGCGGCGGCGATCTGGGCGCGCAGGGTGGCGAGCTGCGACGGGGAGAATCCCGCGATCACGGAGCCGATGGTCGCTTTGAAAGAGGCTGAGGCGTAGTAGGCTGTCTTGTTGGTCCAGGTTTGATCAATGTCGGTGGTGTGGGGCAGGGAGGCCAGCGGTGCGTCGAGGAAGGTGTCGTGGTACTCATCGAACTGCAGGGTTGGGTTGATGTGTGCGCTGGTAAGCACGTTCGGGTCGGAGGCGATGTTCCCAGAGGCGATGATGGTGACTGGGCCGTGTATGAGGCGGTCGTCCTCGTAACGCGTGAGATACCGCTTGTCGCGCAGGGCAGACAGCTGTTCCACCACCAGTTGCCAGGTCCTGTCGCTTTGACTCTTGACGTCGATGAGCAGCACGAGCGTCTCGTTTCTCTCCGTTCTGAAGACGCCCTTGGGCGGGAAATCAGGCCCCACGCCACCTGTGTTTTCCGAACCCGCGTTGATGCTGTCCAGCATGCTGAGAAGAGGGTCGAGGTACATGTTCGTGAGGTTGCGGTCTGGGGCGAGGGAAGCCTCGTCGTGCCCCACCAAGAGATCTGCCCCGTCCTCTGTGAGCCACACGTCTGCCTCGACGCTCGAGCAGCCGGCCACCAGGGCTGAGAACAGAGGATACGGACGCAGGTAGTCGTTGTGTGAATGGCAGGCCCTGGGCCTGACTGAGTGGGAAAAGTCGTCCAGCCACTTCTGCTGCCCGCCGGTCGGCTGGCTGGTGTTGTTCGCGATGGGGTTGGTGGAGATGAAGTCATGCTGGACTACGCCCCCAGCCGAGGGTTTGACAAAAAATGTGAGGACGAAGATGAGGCTGCTGTTGTGTTTCTCGTTAGCAATTGAGACTGCCACGGGTGACGAGCACTCACATCACGACGAGGGATCCGACTGTCCAGGCCGCGCAGACTTGGATCGGACTGGCTTTCATGGCAGCAAGCAGCTTCCTTGCAAGTGAGAACTTCTTGCGCCAGTCTCTTCTGGCTTCGATATCCGTTTGCATGGCACCGTGGGGGTCCGTCATTGGCCGCGACGCCATGGAGGGAGCTCGAGAGCGGCTTGCGATTTTTTGACTGACTCCAGGTTGGTCGCCCAGTCGCAGATAAATGTCCGGTCGAACACGAAAGAGTTTCTTCCTTCCATGAGTCCATCTTTGAATGTGGCGTCGGGGCTGCGACGTTTTTGAAAGGTAACAAGATTTGACCAGATCGAAGTCGGCATCAGTGAATGCTACACCAGGGCCCACGACCAAAGTGAATAGAGGTGGCCCTGGAAAAGCCAAACACATCATTTCACATATCAGTGCTAGTGACGAATGTCAACTGATAAGTCATGGTATTTCACTCATCGGTGCACTCCCTGATGAGTTGCACTCACTGCCAAAGCTGCTGCAGCGATTAAGGTAGGGTACTGCTGGACGGATGATGCAGAATCCATAATCGGAAACAGTTGAAAATCGCATCGATATAGCGTTCATTCAATCATTGAGATCATGTGGCTAAGAGATTTGGACGCGCCGATTTGAACCGAAGCCAGACAATACCTTGGGGCAAGTTGCCTGGACGCCACCAGCCATGAGAGGTCGGAGTCTGACCAAAAGCGCCAACTGTAAGTTTGAGGAAACGAACTCAGGGGATCCTATCAATCGTTCGACCTCTTCTGGCCTTCTCTTTCTCTTGGTCCGAAAACAGTAAGAGGATTAAGATAACGACTCTTATGCGACATTCTCACTTTCACGATTCTGGACAGACCCTCAATTCAAAGAGCGGATTTTACTGCCAAAATGATTGCATTCTTGTCAAAATATGCGCTTTCAGTTTCTTTATGGGTACACACCAGAAACCTGTCGGCTCCGATGAGGCTGTCTGAATCAAAAATGGCATGCCTGCAGCAGCCAAAGTTTGAAGTCAAAGATTTTCGAGCCGCGAGCTCGCGGGACGCGTATAGCCACTTTTCGTAACTGAGATCTTCCATTTTGCCAGAATAATCCATTATTCATCTTTCATGACTCCGAGTCCTGGTACTTCGCTCTCTGTCACACAGTCTGACTTGTCGATAGGAAGATTGTTTTCTACAAAATTGTGGCATCCCACAACTTAGTGATGATGCCAGGCAACACATGACCCAATATAGTACGTCTATTTGGAAACGATCAAGCTCAATTCTTAGTTGGCTGATGAATTGACAAGCCCTCACTTCGCTCAACGCCCGTTTGTGAGACATAATTAGCACAAAGGGGGCGGATGAAAGACAGGCACTATATTTCGGTCTTTCTAACAACGGTGGCGAAGCTTTCTAATCCACTTCCGGAATGACTCTCGGTCTTTGAAAATGGTCTTTAGTTGTCTGTGACCGCTCTTTCTCTCAGCGAATGATTACAACTCGGTCGTGCATCTCCCAGTGGGCTATTTCGTCCTCTGCTCACAACAATCAGTCCATATCGATATTTCAGTGATACTGACAGATTCACACAACGTGTCGAAAACTGGAACGCATTCAAACCCTCGCACCGCAGCTGGAACCCGTTCAGTTTCCGAAGGCTCGGGTTCAGGGGGAGGCTCGGGCGCAATGGACTCGGAAGAAAGAAGGGAACGCATGGAGGTGGCAATCCGGGGAGAGCTGAAGAGAACGTAGGTATGCACTGACGGAATCCAGAGCCCGGCCTCCTTGCTCATTTTTGAATCGTAGTTATTTTTACTATGATCTCTTTCACCAGGGCCGCCCGGGATTCTTCGCACTTATGGAAGACCAAATGCCAGAAGAGCTCGAGAAGACTATTGCTCAGATCCCTGTCCCGAGGACACAAACAGTTCTCCCGATTGAGACGCCAGAGGATGTGATCCGGGAGCCCTATCACCAGCTCCCGCCCCGCGGCGTCGACCCTGCAGTTCGTGATCAATTGAATTCGGAGCTCCAGAACGGAACGCACCAAACGACGCAGGCTCTGGTTCCCTTAGGGATGCGATTCCTCAGGATTCTCGGCGCGGGGAGTCAAGGGACGGCCGTTCTCTTTGAGATGGACGACGCAAGTGGCACAACAAGAAAGCTTGTGGCTAAATATGACACGTCGACCGAAGAGGATGACGGTGAAGAAGGACTAGCCATGGAGAAAGGATGGATGGAAGTAAGTGAGAGGGGGCAGTATTCAGTACATTTTCGTTTTCAGATTTCTCTATCCCAAAATTAATGGGCTCAGGTATGCGGCTCGATGGCTAACCCGGTCCATCTCTTTCTAGTCGATGGTTGGTGCAAGACATATCATACAGCGGCAGTTCATACACGGCTACGATGTTGCGGTCGATGAGAATAACTACGAAGACGACCCAAACATGTATTTAATGGAGTTTATGTTAGTCAGACGTTCTAACTCCTACACAAAATCCACACAATTACCCGGGCGCTTTCGGGCCTGTATAATGGCCGACTGACAGCGAGAGATTAGGAAACATGGAACCCTCGACAAACTTTTACGCAAGATTTCGCAGAGTGAATCTAAGATACAGTTAAGGAGCAGCGACTTGTGGAGAGTCTTTCTTTGCCGTAAGTGAAGGATGTCAGTCCCATTCACTGAATCACGCTGAACGCAACGGTAGTGTTCCGAGCTTGTGTTGCTATGTCGTACCCAGAGCGTTGGCAGGGCGACCTCGATGCACTATGGGGTGATATAGTGCCGCTTGTTGAAGAGCTGGTCCCTACGAGAAACGACGGCAGTGCGATACCTCCAGGAGAAGACGCCTTAATAAATTTCGATATCAATTACAATAACGGTAAGCCATTCCTCTGAGCTAAGAAGTATGCGCTAAGAGAAACATCCTAGTTATGATCGGCGACTATGATACTGATCCGGGAGCACATCCCCACGATGAGGCGCCCATATTCAAGGTATATATACGTTTCTATTATTTTCTCAGGAAATCCGCCGATTTCAGCCCCAACACGAGCTCCACATTATCCAACAGAAGGACGCAATACCACTCGACAACGCCCGTTCCAGAGTAGAAAACAACTCGTACACCTTGATGTAACTCGAAGACAGTTCTTCAGAGCTTATGCAATATACCATGCTTTCGTACTTCAACCAGTGACTTTGACCAAAGCCTCCGAACCCTCAAGCACCATTCAGACCCATACATTCCCCTCGGACACCCGGCAGCAGTGAGGCCGGTCTGAGTCTCAAAACCCGAGGATCATACTGATGTGGAGAAAGACCCAAGGCAAATCGGGCAGGCACTTTAGCTGATAGAATTCAGGTTGGGGATCTTGGAGTAGTTGATCAGTACCTTGATGACGAGGAAAAATGGTGAGTGGGAACCGCCAGCTTGTTTGGGACTTGACAGCGAGCAAAGCTGAATCCATTTGCTCAGGGGAAAAATAGTGTGCAGTAGAGCGGCTGGAAACGGGGGCACACACACACCCGTAAGTCGAACTGCTCAAGTGCATTACTCATGCGCTACAAAAATGACCATTGACATAACCCAGGAACAATTCACTACGGCATGGAATGCCATTTATGACCTGGCATCCATGCTTGAACTAGACGACACAGCGGGACGATATGGATGGTGGACGAACTTGTATCAGATAGGAGTTGTAAGGGTTGACAAACGTTCCCAGCCTTGTACTGTTGCTATCCAGGCTGACCAAGGTTCACTCTGCTATAGCTACTGGTCAGTCTCGTCACACAAAACATGTACGACAGACCGCCAAAGGGCACAACGCAAACGATTTCGGGATTGCTGGAGAGTGATTTCGACGTCTTCACGGTAAGTAAGCCATAATCCTATGAGTTGCCTTCTCGCCCCTCATTGATGGACTCGAGCTCGAGCAACCGCCAGGGAGTTACCGTAAGATGCTGAAGTGTTCTTGTCACAGTACGGGGGGTTTGTCCTTGACGAATCCTTCGATCATTACGACAAGGGCGTGCGCATGGCAATTGCCTGGATCATGGCGCACTCCCCGACCAAACGACCTACGATGCTGCAGTTACAAGCAGTCCTTATGACAGGGGTCGGCAGGAACTTTGACGAAGAGGGGAGGACCTCGATTGCAGAGCTTCTCGGGAGTCCTCCACCACCGCCGTGAGTATCCTAGATCGCGGCTTATGCAAAGCTTGGATCATTCTCCGGAGTTATATGCCACCCGAAAGTCTACATCGCGAACCGACATCATACCACTCCGTCTTGAATAGACAAGCACCCAAGGCAGACAGACTACTGACTAGTTACTAGGGCTGACCCCACGAGGGACACAAAACGCCCACCAACATCAGAAGATATTGAGATGCGTGGCGCAAAACGCACTCGACTCACTGAACCGGGAGGCGAAGACTTATGGCTAGGGGCGGGGCCCCAGACCAATCGTCTGAGACAGAATCCTCAGAGAGGCGCTGCACGAAGGGGAACGGCCGGGTGGGTCGGGATGCCTAGTATGCCAATACGGATCTTGAGACCTCGGCGCGATACTCAGAGACGCGCTGCACAGAGGGGAACGGCCGCCTGGTTCGGCATGCCTAGTATCCCAAGGCGGCTGTTCGGAATCCAGCGCGCGATCGCAACACTGGTCCCGTGGTTTCTGGGAGGCGATGCTGGCGACGGCGGCGACGGCGATGACGACCAACTGGCGGACATGATGGCGGGATTAGACGTTTGAATGGGTGATATGCACCTTCATCTAGTCATGATGCTGTGTTTCTTTTGTAAATTATTATCCGTCACCCAAGTCTGGTGCGTGTGGAAATGAAAAGTCCAGCGCGAGAAATTCATGACTATCGGGCGTCCCGATCTCCGCCCCCGTCCCCGTCCCGGAAGCGCGTAGTCTATCGACCCGTCCAGAAAGTCGCCGACGTCCCACAATGGTAGAGGTCCCCACTCATGGCGATCCGGGCAAAATTTGACTGGCGCGATCCGGCAGAGGTTTCATCGGCAGGGGTCGTGCGACAGAACGCCGATTTGTAATTTTGCCGAGGCACATGGGGCAGGAGACGGGTCGTGGCTTACCTAGCAAAACTTGACTCCTGATATTCTCGAAGAGTCTGGTGTCTGTTAAAGTCGAAAACAATATCTGTATATAATAAATTTCGTTATTCCCCTTGCCTAGTCAATAACGGCCGAACATTGAATGTGGCTGCAGTGCAATATCTCATTGGGAAGCGTCTTCATCCTTTAACCACATTTTTTGCCTCTCGAGATATCTAGCCTTGATAACAAAATCCATATCAAGACAGTCGCAACTCACCCGTGCAACACACCATGGCTCTCCAGATCTCAAAACCCATCACTCTGCCTTCGGGCCTCACGCTGCCAAACAGGCTCGTCAAAGCAGCGATGGCGGAAGACATGTCCGGTTCCGCCTCGGACTACCTGCCCAACGACGCGATGAACCGCTCCTACGCGGCCTGGGCAGACGCAGGCTGGGGCATGATCCTGACGGGCAACGTGCAGGTCGACACAAAGTACCTCGGCCAGCCGGGCGACACGTCCATCATCGACAACGAGGCCAAGCAGCTCGAGTCGTGGAGGGCGTGGTGCAAGACCATCAAGGGGTCCACGGGCACGACGCCGGCGGTCGTGCAGCTCAACCACCCGGGGCGCCAGTCCCCGCTGGGGGCGGGCACCAAGGGCTTCTTCACAAAGAACGTGGCGCCGTCGCCTGTGCCGCTGGACCTGGGCTCGAACCTGCTGGCCAGGCTGGCCTCCGCCCTCGTCATGGGCACGCCGCGCGAGATGAGCGTCGCCGACATCGAGGAGGTGGTGGCCCAGTTCGCGCGGGCGGCCAAGCTCAGCGCGGACGCGGGCTTCGACGGCGTCGAGCTGCACGCCGCCCACGGGTACCTGCTCGCCCAGTTCCTGAGCCCAAAGTCCAACCGAAGGACGGACGCGTACGGTGGGACCCCGCAGAAGGCGGCCAAGATCGTCGCTGATATCATCCGGGCGTGTCGCGCTGCGACGCCCGAGGGGTTCACCATCGGCATCAAGCTCAACAGTGTCGACCACCAGTCCGAGTCGGCTCTGAAGGACTGCATCGAGCAGTTGCGGGTGATTACGGAGGCGGGGATCGACTTCTTGGAGGTCTCTGGCGGGACATACGAGGACCCTGTGGTGAGTGTGATACAAATTCCTTCGAATTTATAACAGAATCTCCCCAAGGTCTGCAAGCTCGCTCATTTCTTGAGTTGCCTGGCTTGCTCCTAAGCACACCCCGCCAAAATTTCTGGAATGCACGATGCTTTAGGGACCGCAATATCTAACAGTCTCATGCCATCAGATGATCAGCGGCGGCAAAGACTTCCAAGAGAAGTCGGACAGGACCAAGGCGCGCGAGGCGTTCTTCCTGGAATTTGCGAAGTCTATCAGGCACAAATTCACCGATCTCCCGCTAATGGTCACCGGCGGCTTCCGGACACGGCAAGGCATGGAGGCCGCGGTGGCAGATGGCGGCTGCGACATGGTTGGCATTGGCCGACCAGCGGTCATCAACCCCAGACTGCCCAGCAACATAATATTTAACAAGGAGATCAGTGATGCAGATGCCAGGCTTTATTTGAAGAAATATCAGGCACCGTGGATCGCCAAGATGATTTCGCCGGCTGTTGGTGCCGGTGCTGAGAGTGTGAGTCTATGACAAGCCATATGAGGGTCTACTATGACCTCTGTCCGATACATAACGCTAACTTTCATTCATCAGGGTTACTATTGCAAACAAATACCCAAGATGGCTCAATTGTAGATCTTTGGACTTGGTGGTGAGATATGGAAAGCATTACACACGGATAGATCAGAGCTCATATTTTCAGTTGCAGATGCAACCAACTATAGACATGTAATCACGGTGCGTTTATGCTGTGTGTATCTAGAGACAGCCATGCTGCATGTATTGTGGTCCCAAAGAAATGATTCATCCAAGCAAAGTAATGCAATGTCAGAGGAATGTGGACGTCACCACGGCTAGAGGCACTTCTGGTATGCGGAACTACCCGACGACGCGCCGTCTGCCCTGTCGTCACGTCAAGCCTTCTCACTAACGTCACTGCCACATGAGCTGCATGTGTAATGTCCATCACATCAAACTTAAACCTTGAACCATCTCCTGCTACTGTAAGTTTTAAACCACATAGTCGTTATTGGTCACTTGTCTTTCCTAACATCTGCTCATTATGGGCCTTGCGCTTCCTCAGACTCAACTTTAGAACGGTAAGAAGGTGCTAATGCTTTGAATAATTCAAATGCCATTCGCAGATCATCTAAGATTCCGGATTTATCACCTGTCATAAATCCTCAGCAGTTCATCCCAAGCAACCTCCTCATTGCCTCCTTTCCAAACCAAGCTAATGTCAAAGTCCTTGGCCCCCTCACCCACATCCATCACCTGCAGCATCCCACCCACGCGTGGGTCTCTGATTACAATCGATCTGTATGGGGTCCCAGTGTCGACAAGTTCCGCCCAGGGCGTTGGCTTGAGGCTGCAGCTGAGAAAGGAGGCCATGCATCCGCCTGGACCAGAGTTTTATGCCATTCGGGTTGGGCTCGCGAACATGCATAGGCAAGAATGCCTCACTGTTAGAGATATATAAACTGGTGCCTTTCATCGCTAGAAACTACGATCTTGTCTTTCTAGACAAGAGGGGGAATCCAGAGTCTCGGGAGCACCTGGATCTCGAGAACAAGTGGTTCATCAAGGTACCGCATCTTTATGCGAAGGTCACCAGAAAACCGTAAGATCTGAGCCTATAGAGATCAAAATGGAAGCAACATATAGAAATGGCGCGAATGTTCTTTATTTTATTCACCGTTGCTTGTGAGGGGGCGGCAGACAACATACCGCCGTGAGATCCAGCGAGCCCCATGATTGCCAGCGCGGTCGAGAGCCCTATGATAAATATGACAAAGCTTGTTCGAAGCTTATTCGTCAGTCATTGATGAACAGCCACATATGCTTGAGGATGTAAGGATGTGATCTTAAGCTATGCCTCAGTACTGCACGATACAAGTCTTCTTGGTGCGCCATATCCATCCAAAGCCATGTCCACCAAGAGGACTCCTCATTGAGTCGCAAGGCTATTATTCTAGGCCGTCACATGTTGAAAGTAAATGATCGAGTGACAATATGGAGTAGACCCCCCCCCCTCCAGGCTCCATACTAGAATGTCAGTAACACGTTCAGGACATACCTTGGTATTGATTACCCGATAGCAAAATGAAGGAACGGTAATGTCTCCTCCTTGGCAGCGAGTATTTGTCAAGATATCTTGACACCCCCAAGCATAACTTGGTCAAGCTGAGCTGCAGAAAAAGCCAGCACATGGGTAGAGGCGAACAAGATGCTGCCCTACCATGCCGGTGAGTTTGCCAAGGGAGACAGTCACCCGTCGAATGCCGAGTTCCTCCCCGGCCTTCTGTTTCTGGTGTGCTTTTCAGTCCCGAGATGCAGACCTCCTCCCTTTTCTCAACGCTTGCATACGAGGAAGCACTTCATCGCATTGAAAGACTCCCAGTACGAACAAGGAAGCGAAGTGAGAAGGCCGATGCACGCTGAGATAATGCAACCCAAGAACTAACCTCCCGCAAGATCAGTACGAACCCCACATTATCGTCCGGTAGGCTGTCTGACTCGACATTTTCCAGTGATAATTATCATGGATTACAATAACCCATGCTCACGCAAAGTCTCCCCCCCCCCCCCGATTACGACCGGCCTAATGGTCGGAAAACCTCTGCAAGCTTATTGGCCACGAGCTGCAGGCCCACAAGAGACGGTGAGCAGTCGGGTCTCGCTTGTCTGGACGGGATGAGCAAGGAAGCTCCACAACAAGTAAAGCGCAACAGGGAGCAACGGAACTCATCGCCCTCGAACCTGACCGGACATGACAGTGCATCGGCTCCCGGGCCGTCTGAATCGGTCGGACGTGGGGGCCGGGGTTCACCCGATCAGCCCTTGATAACTAGACGAGCCTCCAGCTCCTCCTTGGCATTGATGTTGTGTTCCCGGGAACACGGGTAAGGCACGCATGAGCCGCCCAGGAACCCACCTCGGCGACGGACGTCGGGTGTGTGCTTAAGCGAGGCGTGGGGTTTACCGATGGGGAATGTGGACCAAGGAGGTGCTTCTGTAGCTCGCCGGGAGGTTTATCTTGGCATGGGCATATATTGAGAAGGTGCATTGCTATCTTATGCGGACTATTTTCAACGCGGTAATCCTTCGTGTTCGGGCAGGTTCGATATTCGGGCAGGTTCGATATCTTGGAACGTTTCCAATGGGACGTGCTGTAGCCCATTCCTGTCCCGGTTACACGATGTGAGCATCAGCCGATGCACAAGGACGAGTGCTAGATCAAATTCATACATGCTAGCACCATGAGCACGAGCTGTTTGTCATATGAAGCCCTTTCACCGAGCTCAAATGCTTGGATCATCACATTCATCATATCGCACGTAACTCCTCTTTGATCTGACCACAACAGAATCGAAGGCAAACAGTACAAAGTAATGCATTCCTAACACCAAGTCTTGGTGATTACACAGCACGCAACAGTAGAAATCTGTATATACGTTTTGTAATTCTGAACTATACGTCGTGGCTATCATCAGCACATCGTGGACTACAAAGAGCTGCCCCATGGCCCTCGGGTGTCTTTCTGTTGGTTGAGGTCCAACTAATCCTTCATGTAAAGGTGATGCATGTACGCTCTTCCAAGTATCCGGTCTTGCGCCATGCGCTGGCATATGCAGCTAAGGAATGACTGGCGGTTTGTCTCAACAAAATTGGAGCCTTGTCACGAAGTCTAGTTGGAAGGGGGCCGCTCAAGAAGGGAGGAAAGAAGCTTGTTTCTTTATCCGATACGGTGAAGAGGACCGTGACATCGTGTCCGAGCATTGGCATAGTCTGGCAGCTAAGTATATAAAGAGCGCTGGTACTCTTCTTCATTCTCTGTCTGTGTCTGCCCCACTCCATCATTCTGAGTACTGTCTACCTCAAACACTCATTCATTTCGAAACTTCAACATACACCTCTTAAAGACTGACAAAGTCAGAATGCAGTTCACCTACAGCGTCGTACCCCTCCTCGCCGCCGCTACCACCGGCGTCCAGGCCATCCCTGGTCAGGCGGTCGAGCAGCGTCAGGAAGCCCCCAGGATCTACGCCAAGTTCTACAACGACACAGCTTGCGGTGCAGACGGCGGTGTCTGGGTCGAGGATACCGTGTGGCTCCAAGAGCCCCACGATGGAAGCTGCATTGCTGTCGATATCTGGACCACCTTCAGTAGCACTTTGATTGTGGACAACTTCGCCACTCGTGATCGTAAGTGAAAACCTCAACTGGTCCATATCCAGCTCTAGATGCGGTCTGCTTACTGACTTTTCTGACCACAGTGTATGCGTACTCTCTTAAAAAGTGTGACGAGAGTGGCAACCAATATGACGTGCCTGCTGGAGACACCGGCTGCTGGCCTCAGTTCGTTGATTCTGTCAAGTATCTGTGAGGTTTATAGATTGCTGCGATAGTATGGAATGATGGAGGCTGTATCTGCTCGGGAGGGGGGGTGGTATACAAACAAAACCAGGTGGCAGTGGTACCAAGGTATTTGGGCTTAGAATTGGGGCCTCAAGGACCAAACTTTCTTTATTGTCAATAGCTTTTTGATCATTTCTTAGACGCTCATTACTCTCTCATCTATTCAACAGTACCATAGTACCATCCTCGGGATTTGAAACTTTTTTGACGTAAATATGCCAAGGTGCTTTGCGAGGGAAGGAAAAGAGGAATGCTAGTCGATTAGATGAAGCTTTCTCGATTTGCGGAGTTCTCACCACGCCTTCCACCTGCTTGGATCTCGCCAAGCGCCCGATGAGCTCTAGGAGAGCTCTTATAATCTGCACTGCACCTTGCTAAGTCAGGATTGGCAGTGATCATGGGACAAATGTAGTCTACGAGCTGAGCGAGACAGACGTCACCACGCAAGCATAGTTAAGTCTGCTTGCTAGATTAAACATAAAGTGAGCGAGATCTGGTTCGCTGATGTTTCGTTCAAGATATCCTGGAATGGCACAGCACATACAACACACTCTGTCAGTCCTAGGGGGGAAATGGAGAAGAACAGGGGTGTAAATTGAAGACTACATATCTAGGTATGTACTCATGAGAACCTACCCGGTGTCACCTTGATCGATCGGAAGCTAAAGACACCTTATGCGCCAAGAGCCCAGTATACCTGATGATACTCGAGCATACTGTACCTGGATTGTGAAAAGCACTTACGGAGCAGCCCTGCAAGTAGACCATCCATCTGAGCAGGACGACGACGACATTACGACAAACGAATGAAATTTGAATTATAAAGCCACTTCCACAGATAATGTCAGATGAAAAAGAGAATTACGAATGAAAAACCAAAAAGTAATCAAAAATGATACCAGTTGTTCCCCCGCGATCGTAGTGTGGTCGTTGAGCTAAGATGCAGCTGCCGTCGATTTTATGCCGAGCTCTGCCAGCTGGCGGCAGCTGTGCACGTAACAATGGACGCTCGGACCAAGTGCACAAATCCACTCCCGAAAAACTTCTGGGTGGCCCTGACCACTTTTTGACATCTGCGACAATTGGCATCCAGTTCCATCCATCAACCGACCTCTATCCCAACCACCACACCGACATACTTGACTGCCAATTCCTCTACGGAAGTCATATCGTCACCTGCAGTCAAAATGTCTTCCCCTCAGCTCAACAAGATCGCCCCCAACTCGCCCTCGCGCCAGAACCCTTCTGAGCTCGAGACCAGCATCGCTGGTGCTCTCTACGACCTCGAGACCGGCACCGCCGACCTCAAGGCTGCCCTCCGACCTCTGCAGTTCGTCTCTGCCAAGGAGGTATGAATCAAACCTGGAAATATTCCTGAAAAGAAAGCATATTGGGTTCAGAGAACATGAATCTCGCGACCGACCATCTACCTGTTCCACCGAGTGCGACACCGTTTGTCTGCCTGCAACGAATCGCTCCGACTTCGAGAGATGCCCCACAAACCATCTCGCTGCAAACATACAAACAGAGAAACACTCAGGTCCAACGTGGAATAGGACGGGAAGCGGTCCACGGGGTTCTGTTCTGGACACAGACAGATCATCCGGGAGCTCGCAGGCTAACTTTGTGATCTTGAATAGATCGAGGTTGGTCACGGCAAGAAGGCTATTGTCATCTTTGTCCCCGTCCCTCTCCTGCAGGGTTTCCACCGTGTCCAGCAGCGGTAAGCTTCCTCTTCCCAGTAATCTGCCCTAGCACTTTGTCACTGACATCTTATTTTTCGTAGTCTCACCCGTGAGCTGGAGAAGAAGTTCTCCGACCGCCACGTCCTGGTCCTCGCCTCGCGCCGCATCCTGCCCCGCCCCAAGCGATCCACCCGCTCGCGCAACACCCAGAAGCAGAAGCGTCCCCGCTCCCGCACACTGACCGCCGTCCACGATGCCATCCTGACCGACCTCGTCTTCCCCGTCGAGATCGTCGGCAAGCGCCTCCGCACCAAGGAGGACGGCTCCAAGAACCTCAAGGTCATCCTCGACGAGAAGGAGCGCGGTGGTGTCGACTACCGCCTGGACACCTACTCCGAGGTCTACCGCAAGCTGACCGGCCGCGGTGTCACCTTCGAGTTCCCCCAGTCCACCGGCACCGAGTACTAGATGCGCTCTCCTATCCTGGATGAGCCTCTTGTAAGCTTGAGGGCTGGCCGGCTCGATTAGCCGCTTCACCCCCAAGCAACCATTGAAACAAAATGGACAGATACCCAAAGGGGGTCTCAAGGTCTTTGGTCGATAGCTCACTAGAGGCTGGCAATCGGTTGATTGATTCATGGGAATTACGGTTGGCAATGGCAAAAAGTCTTTTTTTGGGAGGCATGGCGGCGTTTGTTGCGTTGGTCGGGAGCAACGGGATAGCTTGGATCGAATAGAACAAGCATGGTTCTGAAATAACTGCCAATGAATCGCCAAAACTGCCCCAATGACATTGACTGCAATGCAGTGGCCGTCAGTCCCAATGTGCATGAACGTCGTCTTGAGAAGTTATCTGCAAATTGTATCTTTCCATTCGGGGTATCGTGACTTTTGTCTTCCAACTACACTCGTGCAACTCAGCGCTCTAGATCCTTTTCTACTCAAGAGTCCATGCCCTCTCTCAATTAGTCCTGGGAGATCCTGCCCAGTCCCATGACACACCAATACGCAAGCTCCCTCTTCTCCCTCCCGTCCCCCTTGCTGTCCCCAGCCCGGCCCTCGTCGGCCGCCGCGTCCGTCTCCCACTCGAGGCGCACAAACATCGGTATCTCGAGCACGTCCTCGTCCGGGCGCAGCGGGCCCATGTCCAGCTCGCGCTTGGTGCCCAGCCCCCAGCCGCCGCTACCGGTGCGCACTAAGCTGGCGTTTGTCCTCGCGCGCTCCAGGCTCGCGGGGACGACCTCGACGACGATGGTGACCCAGTTGCGGCCGCGCTCCCACACCTTGCCGGGCTCGACGGACGGCTGGCCCGTGCCGCCGCCGGGCGTGTCCTCGCGCTGCGACTGCTGTTGCTGCTGCTGCTGCATCTGCTGCTGGAGTAGCGACCGCCTGTCCTTGAGGGCCTCGTCCCACACGTCCGTGTTGGCGTCGATCTCGAACTCCGGGCACAGCACGGTGACCTTGCTGGCGAAGCGCCCCGGCGTGACGGACGGCGTGGCCAGCGTGACGCGTACCGGCTCGAAGATGGGATTCTTGAAGGTGAGCAGGTACTGCACGGGCCGCAGGGGCGCGAGCAGGGCCGGGGGGCCCGCGGGCGCGGACGTCGACGTGCCCGCGAACGGGTTGCCCGAGATGCTCTGCGACAGCGACGTCGCCTGCAGGGGGCGCATCGATATGCTGGGGATGTAGCTGCCCGCCACGAGGCGGATGCGGAACCGCGTGTTGGTCACCTTGGCCTCGGGCTTGGACACGATGTGCCGGCAGACGGGGCACCGCTTGGAGCGCTTCGTGCGCAGCAGGTAGGCGACGGGCCGCAGCTCGTCGACGAACCGCGCACGGCCGTGCAGGTTCGGCTCGCACACGTTGACGGGCGGCTGGGAGGTGGTCTGGTTGTGTGATGCGGTCTCGTCCCAAGCAGACTGGTGCAGGCGCTCGATGGCCGTTGTCTCGTCCAGGTCCGCGACTTGGAGGCCCTCGTCGGGCTCAAGTGCCTCCCGCATTACGTTTGACCGGGACTTGGCTTTCTTGTCACCAAGGAGACCGGTACCGGTATACAGGCTCATTATGCGTGATAGGGATCCCGGTGAGCCAATGCCCAGCTCACCGAGGGATGATAGGCCACCTTTGTCAGAGGCATCTGCGAGTTGCGACTGGTAGAATGACTTGAGGTTCGCGAACTGAGTCTCGACATCGAGTTTCTCGACCGGTCCAGCTTGGGCGTGCTGTCTCGCCGTCGGTGCCTCCTCCCCTATCGGCGGCAGAGCGGACGACCCCAGCGCCGTCGAGCTCACCCCGGTGCTGGCCGTAACGGCCTCTTTGCGCCTGTCCTTGCGCTCCTTGGGCGTCAGCCGTGTCTTGCCGCCGTTGCGTGTCTTCTGAAGCTGCGCGTAGATGCCGTTTGGCTTGTCGAACTTGACGCTGATCTCACTGGATGTCCACTGGCAATAGGAGCATGTGAGGATGTAGGACGGGAGGGCGGAGGAGTACGCCTCTTTATTCTCGGAGTCGGAGGGGGGCGGAGGATCGACCGCGGTGGCAGATAGCGGGCCTACGCAGACAGGGCATTGGAAGCAACTGCGTGTGCACCTACGACACAGTCAATGGTCGAATCCGCATAGACATAGACGCAATGTACTCTGGTAGATATATGAGAAGGGACAGCGCAACCTGCGCATATGACTTGACCATACCTGTTGCCATCGCTCTTGATGTTGCTCCCGGGAACCTCGAAAAGACAGTTAGGGCAGTAATATGTAACGATCTCCTCGGCGATACACCTGGGGCAGCGGATCTGGTGGCAGTCCTCGCAGTAGAGAAGGTACTCGAGGGGGTAAAGGCTGTAGGCTGCACGAGGGGCTCGCGGGTCGAAGGGTCGCTCAAACGCGTCAAGTTCCTCCGTGGCGCTCGGAGTGGTGGGATCGCTGTGGCTGTGGCGGGCGAGGTTGGCAGGATCGGAGCAGGGGCATTGAATATAGGTGTACGGAGTCAATGCAGCCATCGTGAAGGGCGCCCGTTGGTTTGGCTGCGGGCAGCTTCGGTTGCGAGGAGAGTCGTGTCGAGCCTGTCAACACGCGTCCTCGGACGGACAAGATGAAGCAGTCGCTGGCTGGGAAATATGTTGGAAAAATCACAGGTCCATTCTGCGACGCAAATTGGTAAACCGCCGCCTTGTGGCTACCTAGGTGCGCGATGTTCAGTGCGGGTTGATTTCAATATGTCGCCCTCGCAACGCTTCGTCCAACGTACGGGTCACGTCGGTGGACTTGAAGGTGAGCGCGCAGAGGTACCAAGGTACCTCGACACTGGAGAACTTGAGCAAGGTGGGGGTCGCATCGGAGCTTGGATACATTTGTGCCGATGATCTATCTTATCGACCATCCCTGCTATCCGGTACGTACCGCCTGCTCTTCCCATCTGAGAACTGCGTTGCAGAAAATTGTAGAGGCAGCCGCGGATGCTCACATGCACCACGCATCCATCATGAATTTGGTCCTCGACATGTTATCTAAGCCTTAATCCACCGGGGCAGTGCCAGCTGTCAGACAGAGTACAGCAATTTAATTGCATACAGGCATTATGTCTTGAGCTCGAGACAGCATCCAGCTTCTGCCCATCCATCAGCGTGATGGAGCGAAAGATTCAGCGTGGTTGCTTGGCCTGGACTTGCTGACCTCCGCGGAGACATGCTCAGGATAACCTCACCAACACGGGATCGACGAGAGTTTATTCTGTAGACTAGTATCTCAAGCTCCGGCTGGAGTGTTCCCGGGGACTCAGGGGAATGTTCATACGAGATTCTTATATTGCAGCACGGGTCGACACCACTAGCTCCTTGCACACCAATCAGTCGAGGCGTGTGATCCCTGCGAGTTGTGGCCAAGCTCACGATGGCTTCGCCAGGCACCTCGGTCCGACACTTTCACCAGCTTTCCACCTCGTCCGCCAGCTGCTCCGTCCTAGGTCGACGATATTACCATCAAACTGGTGACTCATATCTGGCGGCACATGGCATTTAAGACAGAGGCATCATTGACTGACATGATACTTCGCCACACCCGTCGCAACCGTCATTTGTCACTGACAATAGACCAAGCTATGGGAAACAAAGGCCCCGTCTAGCTGATCACAGACTGGCGGGCCGAGAGATGCGTTTCGTCGGGCACACGGCCGGTAACTTTGGCCTGGCGCCGTACTCAACAGGTCCGAGCCCTTCTCATCTCGGCTTCTCGCCATGCCGCCAACTCTGCCACCAGCTGCCCTAGCGAACCGTACTATCGGTGAAGCCACATCCCTCAGCCTTGGGCTCTCCCACGGCTATCATCCGCTTCCATGCCATCGCAGGGAGCCACCTCGTCATGGGATCGGCGACGTCTGCTGGATAGAGCCGAAGCAGCCTTGCAAAATTGGGATGCCCCTGGGAAAAGACCTGGTGATACCGACACTTCGGAAGCACGCCAGACGATACGACCGAACTCAATCAGAAGCACCAGCGTCTGGAAGACAATACGATGGCACTCGCATGCTCTGCTAGCCCTCACAACTTGTCGATCATCAACCAGCAGCTTTTGCCTGGCGGCCATTGCGAAGGCCACCGCCAGCGAATGAGGTCGTACTTGGTACCACCCTGCCTCCGGCGTTGCTGGGGCTCCGGACCTGCCGCAAGCATTAAGGCACTAGGAGCCGTCCACGGCAGAGCATAATAAAGAGGAAAGCCGAGCCAAGCTGCCTGGCTGTCTCTAGAGCTGCGCCTGGCCGCGCACAGCTTGCGGGTGGCCGCTGCAAGGTTGTCCCCCACTGGCCTCGTCGCGGTAGTCTCTTGGAATGTTGACCCACACGGGAGTCCGGCTCAGAACATGGGCGTCTGAGCTACGACAGGAACCCGTCCACCGCCGTCCGCCCAGGTACTGGCCACCGAAAAACTATCGGTATTGCTTGCAGTTCACCTCTTCATTACCTGATTGCCTAGCGATGCTCGGGCCATGATGTAGCACCGCCGCCTTTGCGCTACCGCCCTTGCGGACGCTCAGCTCTGAGACACGCAATCCGTCTTAATACTAGGCTACCTGCTGGAATCCTCTCGCTGTTGTTACCTTGCTGGAAACTTGTTTCAAGGAGATGTCGCCATCTGCGTGCATTCCGCACCTCAACGTTGCCACCCTCCGATCTTATGGTCGGAAGATTCCCCTCATCGACAACGCAGCAGCAACGGCCTGTGTGTCCTCTTTTGCCATGTTGATCTGATCCCCCTCACTGAACACGAGGTCCTCCTCATGCAGTGCAAGAAACAGGGTATGAGTTCTACTACACCTCGCTCTGCCGCCGACTGGTCCACTGTGCTCTTCCATCCCAGTAGCTACAAAACTTTAACACCATTAATTGGAGGCTGGCTTGCCCTGCTTATCGCTAGCCGCTGGCACCAAGCCTGACCCCCGCCCAAGCACACCAGGGAGCTGAGCTCTACCGCGAACAGCCGGGGCTTGGACAAGGCACAACAAGGACTAACCTAGCTTCGTCAATTGCGTCTGGATAAGCTGACGCACATACAAAGAACGCATCATGGCCACACTAGACCCAGGCCCTCTAGACTTGCGCTGTTTTTCTCCCGACTCGAGGCCTGCAGATGTCGCCAGCATGCTCTATAATGGTATCTCGGATCGGTCACGAGGTTGGAAGTCGAGCAGGTCAAGGGAACATCTTGGAGCTGAGGCGAGGATGCAACGAGGCCTGAGTGTCAAGAGATGGGATGGCAGCGCCAGGATCATGTCTGGCTGGGACAGTTTGAGAAAGGTGAGCCTCCAACAATTTTCTTGGTGTTCTTGAACATCATCAAGACAAGCACGCTGACGGAAGCAGGACCCGGAACTGTGGTACAAGAATGGCGACTGTTTCGTGCACTTGTATGAGAAGGGCCGGTCGCAAAGGGGGCCCGCCTTCAAGGTCCCCTTCGCTTGCCTCCTTTCTGCCCAGTGCACGCTTTTGATCGAGACATTCGTGGATCGATCCGTATCAGAGGAAGAAGCTCACCAAAACGGCCGGGTCGACCTTTATATCCCCGCCCCGCCGACGGCGAGTCGCTCCCAGGCCCTGCAGTATCACATCGCGACCAGGAATTTCTTTGCCTGGATTTTTCGGCGATCAATGGTTGGAAATCACCTTGGAAATGCACTCGTGGCTCTACATGGTAGCATGTATGAGTTTCGCGACGCGGGTGTGGACAACAAGCAAGATCTGCTGAGCTACCTGGACGAGGAGGGATATCTGGACATGCGCCACCAGCCCAATCATGCCCTTGCCATTCTGCATGTGGCTGAGAAGTTTGAGCTGAGAAACTTGTACATTGACGCGTTTGCACATTGCGTTGGTATGAGCGAGCAATTGTACAAAAGCCCAGAGTACTCGGTAAGCTCAAGCTCCCATCCCTGTCTGTCGAGGCAGCCAACCTCAGGCTACTTGCTACTTGGCATCGCATGTGCTGACATGTATGGCTCAGCGCATCAGCGTCGTATCACGGAAGCTTATCCGGCTGGCCAGGGTTGATCTGGACAATCGGCTCAGCCGTGCCGGCGCAATGTTGGGCGATCTTCTCGAAACCGAACTTTCTGAAGCCCACCTCGGTTTGTCAACTGGAGCCCGTACCCACCTTGACCGGTTCAGGAGCTACATCCACGGGTTCTACACGACCAAGTTCGGATATTTTCCGCCCCCATTTGCCGACGCAGGGCGCAGTGCCATCTTCAAACCTGAGGTATATTACACTCTCAAGGCGGACTTCGAGGCGCTCTACGAATACCTTGTCGATGAAAGATTCACGACGGCCGGCAACAGCCCGTTCGAGGCGCAAGGGGGGCTATGTACGCTCCAAAGTGTGCAAGCATTTGACTCGAGAAATAGGTTCTCGCCTCTGGAGCACCCACTACCTCTCCTGCCAGAGACACCTAGGAGCAAGGAATCTCGCAGATTGTCGATGCCTTGGCAACTTGTCTCCGCAGCCAGGTCTGGCGACGGCAAGCTGCGCCCCGACCAGCGCCTCGTTGTACATGCAGCGCTCATGAAAGCGACCAATCACACCAAAGTGCATCTTATGGAGAACAGACTGGTCCTGGCGTATCGCCAATTTGAAGAGAGTTCGGTTCTCACACCGCATAAATCGAACCGGGCCGTCTCCCAGGTTGATGCCCGCAAGGTGCGGTGGCTCTTCGTCTACGCAATGCACCAGGTTCTTCGGAGCTGTGCAGATGTGCCGAGGGAGGTCAAATTCACAGAGAGGGCGGATTACCATCTTGGCGTCTCAACAAAAGGACTGCCGCCATGGGAGGGACGAGACCGACGTGTCGCCCATCCTTCGCCACGGTCTGTGAGTGATAGTGCGGTGGTGAACAAAGCCAAGCCTCCGATGGCGTTTGCAGCACGCGGTCGATCCATCAGTGCGATCCCACTGGTGACTTCTTTCGTCTTGCCGCCGGTCAAGACGCCCTTGTTGAACACTAGCACCACTGAGATACAGCCTGACATCGACTATTTCGCGCTGACACACAGAGATGAAAGTCCGTCAAGTGGGAGAGGGATGGGTGACCATACCACGCCTACTGCACACTCCCAATCTCGAACTCGCAGTCTGACGAGAGCCATGTCTCTTCGACGATCGTTGAGCATATTCCGTACATCACCTAGCCAGCAAACCAAAACGCAAGAGCAGGAGCCATCAACGCCTACTCGTTGTCCATCTAGTCGAAATTCTGTGTATCATGAAATAGTTGTTCAAGGGTACGGAAACGGCACATACGGTGTCAACAACACTACAAGCTCCAAGGAAGACCTCGATCTCCTGCCAGAAATAAAGGAGTCGTCCAAACCCATACCTTCTCTGAAGGTCGTGACGACACCTACTACGACCACGTACAGATCAGGCTCCACAAGTTCGACAAGCAGTTATGCATCAGCGCTATCGTCCATCTCAACGAGCCACACCAACAGCAGTGCATCCACAACTCCCACTACCGTAGATGGAAGCCCAAGTTCTACACGATTCTTTAGACAAAAGTGGGACAGCACGCTTCCAGATATTGCCGGGTCGCCTGAAGCTCCCGCCACTGTCCCCACGGACACGAGCACACAGCAGCAGCAGCAGCCATCTCCACCACAGTACGAAAGCCTCACTTTCCCCATCCGCCGCCACCGCACCCGCAAGTCAATCCGAGCGATGTACTCCAACGACGACATGCTCGCATCCACACCCAAGGCCGAGCCGCCACCGCCTCTGCCCCGGCGCAGCAGCAAACGCTTCCGGAAGCCGTCCGGTGGCCCGTCGAAGCGCTGGAGCCTGGCGGAGGTGGTCTCATCACTGCGCGAGAGGAGCTCCATGGCCGGTGGTGACAGCGACGTCGAGGATTCCGACGACGCCTGGGGGCTCGCGCCGTCGCCTTTGCGGATCACCAAGACGATCAGGCGGCCGGGGACGTCGTCTCGGCCAGCCACCGCCGGGGCCAAGGATATCAGTAAAGGCAGTATTGATGAAGATGATGTCTTTGCTGAGCAGGGGCGCGACTCTAGCGACGAGTGGGAGAAGTCGATGGTGCACAGCCCCGTAGACGGGGACGTCAGCCCGCCTTGGGCGTGGGAGCAGTTTGCTGACTTGGGTGGGCTGCAGGATTTCTCGCAGCTGAAGTAAACTTTGTGTTCGGTACATTCTTTCTTGCTCATCTTTTTCTCTTCATTTCTTGGCGTCTTTGCATCACATCACGTATCAACGTGCTGGTTCTCTTATTTGGTCTTCCTTCCCGTCGGTGTGTTTAATCATTATTGCACATGGCTGGCGCTCAGGAGGGGTCATCTTGGAGCTTGGGAGACGTTGGGCTGGGCATGGTTCGGTCGGATAGGTTGGGGTTGCGGATGGAGAAAAGCGGTCACTCTTTCATGGTCTTTTTTTTTTGAGTCTCCTATGTTTTTCCAGGTCGGTTCGTAGGAGATACCCATACTGTCCTTTCGGAAGTGGAGCAAAGTCTTTGCAGGGCCTTTAGCAAAGGGTAGACAAATGAATGTTAATGATTGTAATGATGGCCAATCGAACATTGCCAACCAGAACTTTCACTGTTGTCTTCCCGTTCTTTGAGTCTTTCCGCATGCTTACGGTGACTGACGAAGGATCGATTACATGATGATAGAGGTGTAATTAAAATTTGGGAATGGGATTTATTCCTATGTCACGATGGAACATGCTTGAAGGGGCGGGTACGTCGCGTCTAAATCTGCTTTGAATAATAACTTGCCAAGAAGCGCAAATTCTTTACTATATGTAATAATAGGATGCGAATGCAAGGTCATGTTCCGATAATGTTTGAACCAATTTCTAATCCTGAAAAGCGTCGAGGCCTGCTAGCCGCTGCATGAGCCTCACTGGCACCAACCAACGGTAAAGCTTCCCAACTCACTTAGACACCCTTGGAGTCACTACGCGCCTGCAGCTTGAGGTCCAGGTTGTAAAAGTGCCGCATGACAAGGGCGGTTATCGCCGCCGCCGCTCCAAACCCAGCCGTGATGTAGTTGCCGGTGACGATGTACGGCTGCAGGTTGGCTGGGAAGGTGAAGATCGGGACCCAGGCGGTGAATATGTAAGCGAAAGCGTTCATCTAGCATGTGCAAACTTGGTCAGTCGACGGCTAGATCTGATTATCAGTGGTAATGCACCCACCAATGCAGAGGTGTATGCTCGCTTCTCGGGATCATCTCGGTTCGTCTCGTTCACCCACGTCCAAGTTATGCCGGCGCAAGTCCCCGATAAAGCGGTGAGGTCTGAAGGGAGGAAGATTTTCAGCGGTCATCAATCGTCGATACTCCAAAGGTTGGGAAGGATCTTACAGTAAAGTGCCCAGCGGGTTGCAATATTGGCCGGATGGACGGGCGTGGCAGCCAGGGCAATGGGGAAGATGACAGCCATGACACTGGCGAACACCATGCCCGGCCATCTGGCCGCGCCTGGCAAGCTATCGGACACCCACGAGTTTATCAGGGTACACACGATGGAAATAACATTAATCTGCTTGTGTGAGCTTGGCCTGTTTGCCCTGGGTGTTAGGGCGGCTTACACCAAGAGGAATGATGTTGATCTCGGCAACTGAGAAAACAGCTGGTTTTCCAGGGGAGCGCGGAGATTCGCACCAGCAAAAACGGAAGGTACACCGGTACATACAGCGCCTAAGTGTACAAATAATTTGTACCACCTAAATTAGTATATACACTATTATTTTAACCTTACTACTATTATAGCCGTATATCCTTATTACTACTATAATAAATATCCCTATAGTAATACTTATTATAGCGTAAATTGCCTAAATTAATAGTATTTTAATTTTACTACTACTACTATTAAAGTCCCTACTATTATACCTTAAAATTATATAATCTGATACCTATACTATTATTACAAAGCTTAAAATTTAATATTTAAGTAACTAAATCTTCTTTTTAATATAAAAACAATTAATTTTAATAAGAATTAAATTAATATAGTAAAGTATTAATTAAGGGTTATTATTTAGAAGTTGGTAATAATAGAGGTATTATAGCATATTAAGTGCTGTAGCTGCTATAGGGGTGGTAAGGTAAGGTTGTAGTAGGGCTAATAGAGGGCTTTGATTGGCTGCAGCTTAGAGCTGGCAGACCTACCGGTATAACCTCCGTTTTTGCTAGTGCGAATCTCCGCGCTCTTCCAGGGACGTTGTAACTCTTGACCCAGAAGATCACTGTTGCATGTTAGCTCGCTGTGATTCCTGGGTGGGAAGACGGTGCTGTGATTCCTGGGTGGGAAGACGGTGCTGCTCACTAGACCCTCCAGATTGGCCGACCTGGGTCAGAAAGGCGAAAAACAGGGGAACTTGGATTGTCAGCATTCGAAGCTCGCAGCAGGTGGCTCAATTCGCCGTACAGAGGTAGACAGGCCACGTCATGTGCCAGCGTTTGATATCCTCCCACTTGAATAGCCCTGTCAGGAACTTGCGCTCACTTGGCATCCTGGATCGGGCGAGCTGGATTTCCTCTTCGCTGAAGATCCTGGTCGCCAGAAATATTGTGTCAGATATGTACCTGCCCCAATCGGTGGGGCACATACCAATTGGGCTTCGCTCTAGAAGGCAATTGTGGCATTGCGAATGCCGTCCAGATGGCGCAGGGGAGAGAGATGCAACCACAGACTCTATGCCCTCATTAATAATACTGCACTGAGTGCCAATGCCAAAGATCGCTTACATGTACATCCAGCGCCATCCAGGAAGCCCGTTAGAGCCGTTCAATCCAGCATGGACTGCGGCCATGAGGAATCCCGAAAAGAGAGGTCCGACCGAGGTAAATATTTGGATCAACGTGTTGCGTCGTGCCAGCTCTTGAGGTTTGTAGTAGCTCGAGCACACATACATGACTGCCGGGAAATGGCCGGCCTCGAACAAACCAACACTACAAGGAAATCGGTGGTCAGTGGGTTGGGGAATCAATAAAGGCCTGGCAGCGAGACTAACAAGAAGCGGAAGACGTAGAGCTGGTTCACACTTTTGACGCCAGCGTGGGCGAATGTGAAGACGGTCCAGGCAAACTCCAGGAATGCAATATACAGAGGAGCGTTGACCTGATTTCGCTATCAATATGCATGTACTTTTTGACTCGAGCCTCTCGTGACTTGCCCGTGTAAGAAGCAAGTTCGAGGGAATTTGCCCAAATACGTATGCCGCGCTCCAGATGGCGGTGGCGTAGTTCAGCTCTTTCCCATATAGAGCAAGGTCCTCTTTCATACCACTGTCTGCGGGACATGTGAGCAAGAGAAATCGAGTTTATCATTGCTCTCCGTTTACGTACTGAAGGCATTCGTGATGTTAACCTGGTCGAGGTAGCGGCACATGACACCAATAGCCGACGAGGAGATGAGTGTCAGGTCGAGCTTGGTGAGGAACCTGGCTTCGTCCTTTGGCACGTCGAGGGCTGATTCGGTTAGTATTTTGCCTTCCTGTGTAGGTAGTTGTTGAATGCTCACTTGACCAGAAAAAGGACTTCCATGTCTTCTCGACCTCGGTGTATGTCTGTCCATCAGATCCTACCTGGTTAGCTTCTTTCGAGACCACAGGCGATTCACTGCCACTCTCAACGACGGCGATCTCATCTTTGAGGTTTTTCTCATATGGTGGTGACATGTTGGCTTTGGCAGAGCTGATGCACGTACATCTGCATACTGCTAGAGCGTCTACTCATGTCCATGTAGGATATGGTGAGATCTTATCTTGACCCAGGTTCAATATTTTTCCACCGCATGTCGGCCGGCAAATGAGAAGTTCACTGTAGCTGTCGTCTTGGGCGGGTCCCATGGCGACATCCCAACACGGGCGGCGCAAGCCAAAACACCTCATATCGGGACGTAGTGCTACTGACATCCCACAATTTGATCCTATATACAGTAAAAGGGCCGACGGTCAGACACATTACCAATAGATGACAACAATAAATATTGCAATCACACGGACATGGGACACGCAGGCGGTGATATCAACGATTCCCGCAGGCGCTAATGCTGACCCTTCACAGCTCACAGGTGAATGAGTAAATCGGCACGGCGATGACGTGCTTCATGGCCCCTGTCAAGGTGAACTTCTTGAAGGCCTGGAACTGTACAGATAGTTTTTCAACATTACCTAACCATAGGACGGGATAGACTTTGATGAAGCCCACCTGGGCAACATGGCTCGCGAAGCTAGGCAGGACCTCCACATGTGCATTCAGTATTTCTCTTGTCCTCGTGACTGTCGACTGGACCTATTTTGCACAGATTTCTAGGATAATACAGAATCTGTATTGGTGGTTATGACCAGGCAGTGTTCATGGACATGAGCTAGTACTGCTGCCATAGAGGAAAACCACCTTCAGTCAATAGCGAGTGCTCACCGGAGCCACAGTGGATTACCCAGTTAAGTCATTTGTCTCTGGGCAGGTACAGTGCAAGATGCTCGTTGAACTATAATAGGTCCAACGCAATCTCAGACTATTGGTTTGCTGAAATACCCAGGTAGTAGCATTGCAATTTTACACAACACATTTCTACATTGTGCAAAGATGCAATGCCAAAACGCTACATACGGCGAGAGTTTGCTTCGTGTAACAGAGCCTAGCCAATACGTCCATATACGTCGCATGAGCACGCCTTGGAAGGTGCACAAAGAATACCGCTGGGTGTGCTCTGTTGGTCTCTTGTCCAATGAATGTAATGAGCCGTTTGGCACCGTGCTTCGCTGGTAAAACCAAGCAGCATTTGACAAATATGTTACTTAGCGTACATTTGCACTTCATTCGGGTTTGGAACAATGCGGCTTGGGCCCACTTCATGAGATTTACTCGGACTATCACAGAAGTAAAATGAATGTCGTCCAGTTCGAAAACACTTAACGGACCTGAACACCACCAGTACCAAGGTCACGAAAGTGAGGACTGTCCCGTTTTCGGCATATAGCAACGAAAGGAATAGCTTGTAAACGCCGACTTGCCTCCACCGCTATTCACGCCATCTTTCCGCCGTTGCTGACGGGCAAGATCTCGCCAACAGGGCACACCTGCAGCAGCTTCTTCTCCTATCCAAGAATCGGCCACATGCTCAGAAGTTCAGGTTGATCAGCACCGTTTTCGGTTCGGTATAGGCTCGCAAGGCGTGCTCCCCACACTCTCGGCCGATTCCGCTCTCCTTGGTCCCGCCGAAGGGGGAAGTGGGGCTGATGGTACTGATGCAGTTGACGCCAACGACCCCCGAGTCAAAGGCCGAGCTCAACCGCAGAGCGCGGTTGATGTCCTGTGTGAAGACGCCTGCCATCAGGCCATACTTGCTGTCATTGGACTTGGCTACGATTTCCTCCTCCGTCTCGAACTTGTTGACTACCACGACCGGCCCGAAGATCTCGTCTTTGTAGATCGGTGCGTCGTCTCTTGTGCTGGTGAAGATGGTCGGTTCGATATAGTAGCCCTACAAGGCAGAGGCACGTTAGTCGACGTCTGGGAAGGCGACCAATCGACCTGATAGATTCAAGGAATCCCAAGGAAGTCGTTTCGCCTCACCTTAGAGCCCATTTGTCCTCCGCCGGAATGCAAGGTCCCCTGCTTCTCTGCCTTGGCAGTGTTGAGAATGCCCATGATGCGTTCGAACTGTGCCTTGTCCACCACCGGTCCAATCTCAGTACCCTTTTCCTCCGGGTCACCAATCGTCTTCTTCTTCTCTTCGATTACTTTAGCATAAGCCTCAACAAAGGCATCATATATGCCGGATTGAACATAGACGCGCGTCGCCGCGAAGCAAACCTGCCCCGTGTTGGTGAGGAGCGCCCTGACGGTCCTGAAAGGAAGTATTAGCATCCGCGACGCCCGCTCGACATTCTTTTGGGTGTGCCAAAGGAAACTCATGAAGATGATCTAGGCTCATTGGCATCGAGTGGGAGTGCTCGTACCAGTTGATTGCATTTTGCAAGTCAGCATCGTTGAACACGACCGCAGGGCTTTTCCCTCCAAGTTCGAGCGTGACTCTCTTGAGGTTGCTCTTGGCCGCCAGAACCTGCACCGCCTTTCCGGTGGGGATGCTGCCCGTGAAGCTCACCTTGGCGACTCGCATGTGAGAAGCCAACAAGGCCCCAGTCGAGCCATCGCCAGTCAAGACCTGGAAGACACCTGGTGGGAAACCGGCCTCCAGCACTAGTTTTCCCAACTCAGCAGCCACGAGGGGTGTCTTCTCGCTTGGCTTGATGATGATAACATTGCCAGTCGCCAGGGCTGGCGCAGCTTTCATTGCGACCGAGGCCAATGGGCCATTCCATGGAAGGATACTGTGATCGATCAAAGAGGTCGTTAGCTCAAGTCGTCCACCCGCTGGCCCATGAAGCTTCGTTGAATCTCCTTATCCTAGCCATGCATCACAGCCACTCGAGCAGCGTGACTTACCCGGCTACGACACCCAACGGCTCATTTCGGACGACTTTGTAAAAGCCATCATCAGCGGGAAAACTCTGACCGGCATGTTTGTCCACCCAACCGGCGTAATCTGCAGGATATGCTGTCAGAGGTGGCAAACTTCTTGAACAGGTGAAGCCTTTGTAAGTCTATAGCTCACATCGGAATTGGACAACGGCTGCGTCTATCTCGAATTTGCCAAAGGCCAGGTATGGTGCACCGAGAGTGACCCGGGTCAACTCAGCGAGGCGCTCCTGATTCTTCTCCAGGATGTCGGCGAACTTCAACAAGAGCTCCCTCCGCTGGACAAATGTCATCTTTCGCCATGGCGAGCCGGCAGCAAAGGCCGCGTTTGCGGCGTCTACGGCCGCGTTGACATCATCCTCACCAGCAACAGGAATCTTGTCGCTAACAAGATCTCCGTTGGCAGGATTGTGCACAGATATCCTATACTTCAGTCAGTAGGTGACGTGCGTTGCGGTAAAGTGGAAACTCACGTCTTGCTGCTTTTACTGTCCACGTACTGTTGTATGTTTAGCTGCTTTTGAGTTCATGAGCGACGAGGGTGAGCATATTTCCACTCTACCTGATTATTGATGAAAAGCTGCGTGTGGTGTGGCTCGACAATCATGGTGACAGATTTTGGGGGCTTGGGTGGGTGCACAGTTCAGAGTTGGCGTCCTAGGGTAGCAAGACTGGAAGAAAAGACGAGGGTTGTGTCTAGATATATCACTGGTAATCATTTGATGACAATTTAGAAATGCGTCCCGAGGGACTGACCCCTCTCGCTCTTCTGCTGCCAAGTTCGCTTATATCACCGGTCTTCTCCTCACCAACGCATGTGTGACCTACTTAAGTAAAGTGTGTGGGAACATGCAGCCTGCACTCTTGGTCTTTAATGTCCTCCTTGGAAACTCCTCTGGAGATCCCTCACCCCGCATCCTGAATTTTATCACATGCCAATCATCCATTAAAACATGCATAATGGGTAGAACAGGCAGTAGCTTAGCACCCGGTTTTCATGACATGAGTAATTGTTGACGGAGTTCTCTAAGTCTCCCTTTACATATACTGTATTTAAAAGCTGAACAGCAGGAGCTTTCATTATTCAAATACTCATTATTCGACAAATCCAACATTTTGAATAGCGGGTCCAAGTATGTAACACGAAGTGTGTTGGTCGCCGAGGCTCTATCATGCCCCACTACCAGTGATCCATTCGCTTCAGTACCCATTAATCCGGCTACCAAGGTAGACACAATTGGCAAAATCTTCTGGTAGCCGTTGTGTGCTCTTGTACCTGGTAGTGATCAAATCTCAAGAAAGTTTGCTCAAGATCGCGCAATGCTTTGATGAATGAGGAGCGGGTGTGGCACCGACACTTGAAGACTTGTCTGGGAATTCCCTGTAATGTCATTGTCAAGAAGCTGGTACGACGTCTGGGCTTCAACTGGACTTTCAGGGCAGTATGACTCACGTTTCAAAAGAGCACCAGAAATACTTTGGTCTCACAAGGATGGGGCGCGGATATGTGATGGCGTTTGTGCTTTTTAAATTATTTCGGCATTGCTGATGCATCCACTGTTTACTCCATCGACATCAGCCTGGCTGCCTGTGTCAAGCACCGTGGGGTTAAGTGCCCACGGCTGCTAAGGGTTAGGGCTGGGACTCACGCCAGTGAGGTTGTAGATAGCTTCCTTCTCTCCTCCTTCTACAGAACCCTCCAAACGAATGAATTGTTATCACATCTGATCTGAACCCCAGGCAGCTGCCACAAGCACTCTCAGTTCTCAAACTCTTTGTCAAGTGGAGGCATGCTCTTACACAAACATGGAGCAGGACAGGCTCTGTCATGAGCCGGCGGTAGAGATCTATGCGAACGCCAGCTTTCCGGGAATTTCCTGTCCAGCCAAGGCCTACGATCTCGCCAACCGACGGTGGTATGAACTCAACGTTAGCGATGCGGCGCCGGCATCCGATGGCAAGGACAGCGGAAGATCCACCCTGAGGACATTCCAGGTTCCAGACGACGACGGGTTGAGCTCGACTGTCACAAAGCATGTCAGCGACTATTATAAGTCCACCGGGTCGCCACCAAGCTGGAGCATAATTACGACAACCTCGATTGGGAGGATGCTCACAAGACTCAGGCGCCAGTTACTCGTGATATCCTACGGCTAAAGCAACGGCGGCTATAAATGAGAAGCCCTCGGGTTAAAGCAAATCTATTAATGTTTAGAGACTTGCTGTATCTTAATAATTTTGAGCAATCATAGCGGCGCAGAGGCTCTGTCGACAGCCCTTACCAAAGCGTTGCATTGAAGAATTGTCCCCTGTGTGCAGCACTCTACGGTATCAACGCAGTCCTCGGGGGCACTCGACTGACTGGCGGATTGACCGAAAATTTGTCTCAAAAGAACAAGAGCTGTGCCATATAGAGGCACAATTCCAAACTCATGCGACTCATTCAAGCCGCACCATCGATCGTATGAGCTCTTACCAGGAGCACTAGAATGTGACTGTCCTCCCTAGGCTGCTTGATTGTGCCAGCTGATACCCAGGGCTGAGATGTGAACCATGTCTTGTGTGCCGCGCTTCGGACACGGCATAGCCACAGCGGCTAGCTATAAGGTCCGGTGCGCCCCGAGGGGCCCAGAGTGCGCCCAAGCTGAGTTCCCAACTACTGCCAAAAGAGTTACTTTGGTTTGACCGTTGTATTCCCAAATCATCCCAAGAACCACAGCAAGCAACGAGCACGCAGACGAAGTCTCAAACATGGATCGTGAATCATCATTCACCTCGACCACTGCCCGATCACAGACCAACCCCCCGGCAGCGGCCCCGAAGAAATCCCTCTACCAGCGCTACCAGGACGCCAAGACCGGCCGCAACAGGCCGCCCGTGTCGGACGCGGACCTGAAGAAGTACACGGGCATGACGCGTGCCGAGCTGAAAGACTGGGCGCGCGATCGGCCGCATGTTGGGGGCAATAGGCTTGCCGGCAGCATCGACGTTGGGCCTGTCTCGGGGCTCGGTGGCATGCCTGCGGGTGAGGGAATTGGTGGGTTGGGGCCGGGCGCAGCTGGGGAGCTGAGGTTTCCGCCCCAGCAGAAGAAGCTGGATGAAAAGAAAGGTTAGTACATTTGATGGCAAGTTACTCTGAGTGATTTGATGTGGGCAAGAGTTTTGTTGTTTGAGACCCAGACAGAATTGCCGATTTTGGCCTTGTCTGGAGTTCTAAGCAGGTATGATTCTGTCTTGATGTGGGATTTTGGCTCTTTAGGTGGGCCAGGGCGTGATATTCGTTCTGTTGTTGGGCACTCTGGTATTAGTACGATATTCCGAGATGCTGAGGAATTTTGATGGACGAAGGCCAGCCCCGGCGTTGTACTGCTATGTGTCGGGAGAGATACTCCTCATACTGGCTGCTAAGAAACCAACTCTTTGAAAACGCCCCTCTTCAATCAGATAGCTCTTTCACGCACTATAATGCACTCCGGTAGTATAATTGTCGAATGGATCGCGTTGCTGAATGGCGATGAGACCAGGAAGACGAGCACTTCGGTATCCTCAACCTCGTACGGGCGGTTGGGCAAGGCATTGACCGCTTTCGGCACCTAGACATGATGAATCTGTGTAATTTGCCGCTGAATTTGACTTTAGAACAAGACGATAGTCGCCAAGTGAGATAGGCCGAGCCGATTTGATCACTTCTTGATAATCCAAATACATTCCACTTGGTTCATTCGACACACAGCTAGGCGGCACATTCACCTCGAATCACGGGCAGCGGGTATCGGCACATTTCTCATACAAAGATCAATGCTTCTTCAGTGAAGTGCCCATACGAAGAACAAGATTTTGTGGGCTCATTCTTGGCCTTCCAACCTCTCCTATCGAGCGACCAGGGGGAATATTCGTGATGTGGCGCGGGAGTTCATGACGCCGGACGACGATCTGTGTTTCGTACTCACACAAGACGATGTTTAGACAGACCCACAATTTGCCATCTGGCCGATTGACACGTCTTGAATATAGAAGACGAGCCTTCCATGTCAGTGCGCAAGGGCAGTTGACCTGTGCGGCTTCGTGGAGGAGGTGTCATTGGACGAGGGCATCCGAAAGAGGTAAGCTTGGAGAGAAGTGAGTGCATCCTGGAGAAAGGTTATCTGATGTTGTGGCAACCCAGGATCGAGTCGTGGAGAATGCTCGGATGATGGGGGGCCCGAGTGCTCTCATGAGTGCAGCATTCTAGAACAGTCGCGTGTCACTCAGAGACAGGAGGCACAAATTGGTGGACGAAGTGATGCAAAATGCCGATCCGGAGACTGGACGACAGGGACGACCTATCCTTGCCTGCTGAGTCCGAGCCTGGTGTCCCTGTTTCAGCGTTCCGTACGGCTGGCAGTCGTCGAATGCTTAAAGTTGCTGTAGTTGCTGCTGTGCTTGGCAGGTTCGGGTGCAGTGCCAAGGTGGAGCATACGTCAACTGATGTTTGATTGTGGAGATCAGACCAAGCTTGAGACGGATTCCCACTTCTCAGGCCTCGGGGCATTCCACACAGGACAACCTCCGACTAATGTTCATCCAGTCTGGTATAAGGAAACAGGGTGTTTGGTCACCATGCCAAGACGGATGAGGGAGAAGCCTTTGGACGGAGACTGAACAACAAAGGGGTCCTTGGTGAAGATCATCGCGACGAGGCTTCATCTGTATTGGCAAGACATGTAGCCATGGTATAAGGGCCGATCCCCTTCCTCTTTTTCTCGACTGCATCTGCCCTTGGTCACCCGTTTGCGTCTACAACACCAGTACACATTCCTTCATTTTCGATTCCAGAGACAGCTGCGCTGTACGTTCTTTTCTTACAATAATATTTTCTGCGAAACAAAATACCCACCCATTCATTCCCAAGTACCAGTAATCAAGATGAAGTACTCTACAGTCTTTGCAGTCCTGATTGCAGCTGCCGCAGCACGCCCATCCCTTCTCCCCAGGCAGGAACAGAACGCCAGCGCCGTCGAGGATGTCGTCGCTTCATTCAACGCGTTGAGCCAGGCTGAGCAGGCCCAGGCCCTCAGCCAACTCACAGAGGCCAATGGACAAGCCGCGGGGGCGGAGAATGCGGATGCACAAAACGCCGATGAGGAGAACGCGGCCGGACAAGCGGCTGCAGGCAAAGACGCAGCTGCGGGCAAAGATGCTGCTGCTGGGGATGCCGCGGCCCAAGACGCCGCAGCCCAAGATGCGGCCGCTCAGGACGCTGCGCAACAAGAACAGGACGCTGCCGCCAAAGAGCAGGATGCTGCCGCCGACGAGGCCGCCCAGAAAGACGCGGCCGACCAGGCAGCGGCTGAGAAGGCCCAAAAAGACCAGCAGCAGCAGAACGGGGGGAACGGGGGAAACAATGATGAGGGCGACCAGAACGCAAAAGTTGATGCGATCGCCGCGGAGGGTGGCAAGGCAGATGTCAAGGTCGACGGCAGCAAGTCAGAGGATAACAACGCCAACGTGAACGCAGTGGCGTTGGACGATGGCGAGGTCAGCGTGAACATCGAATGACTAGACTCGCTGGATCTAGGCGACTTGAACCTGAACGTGGTGGCTACGAACGGTGCCAAGGTGAACGTGACAGTGGACGCTGGGTCGATCGCGAGGTGGGTCATGGGTGGGGGCGCGGACTGTGCGGAAGGGTGGAAGCCGATGAGGATGGTGGCTACGCAGGGCTATTGTTACCAGCAGGCTGCAAGTAATGTTACAGCATGAGGCTGATCACCGACCACTCGCTTCGGTATCACCTCGCTGTAGCTTTCAGGGGATGAATGATCCGGACAAACTTCTATACCAGCTTCAATCTTGATTTGAAGTATTTCACACGAATGATAATGATTTAGACTTTCAATAATGCTCATACCTTTGGTTATATCACCAGTCTTCCGATAAGTCCTCACCTCAACGACACTAGAGTGACATCTGTGCTTTTCTCCCTGCTTCTGGGTAGATCTGAAACCAACGCGAAGATGTGCCAGAGCGAATCGGAAGCCCTGCAGCACCGTTGCCAAATAACACAGCCCTAATTGTATTCTCAGCCTAACAGACTACCTAGGTAATCTTCTATAAAAAAATAAATATAACCTTTAATACTAAATAAGTATATTTTAAAAATACTTATTAGTTATTAATTTCCCTTTTAATTCTTTTTTATAAGTAATTTCTTTATAATAATATAAATAATAATATTAAATTACTATAATTATTTAAGGTTTAATAACTTTATATTTATACTTATAATTATATTTAAGTATAATATAAGTAAACTTAATTATTTTAGGTATATTAGGATTAATAAAATTTAGTTAATAAGTAAATAAATTAATATTTAAAGTATATATATTAGAAATTTTAAACTTAAAATGTAAGCTAT
>JBBWSJ010000177.1:0-63619 GCA_038088505.1 Diaporthe velutina
TAACCCTATTTATACTTAATTTATATATTTAATTTAAATTTATATATTTAATTTACTTAATATACCTATATTTAATTTATATACTTAATTTAATTTTATATACTTAAGGGCTTCTCTATTACTAATAATTCCTTATAAAAAAATTAAATTACTCCTAATTATATTTATCTCTTTAATTTTACTTTAAAGGGCCTTTTAGCTAATAATTAAATTATAATTTTTAAATTAAAAAAGAATTTAACTTATTAAATTATTTTACTAATTTTAGATAATTCCTATATATCTATATAATTATTATATATTATAAATAAAAACTTTTTAATTAAAAATAAAACTTATAAATTAATTAGGTATATATAATTATTTAAGGCTTAATATATTATTTAATATAATATAAAGAACTTAATAAGAGTAGCTTAATAAAAATCCTTATAAAAGTAAGTAAAGGTAGCTAAGGGTAACTTAATAAAAATCCCTATAAATAAAAGTAGGGATAAGGGTAATTTAATAAAAATCCTTATAAAAGTAAGAGTAGCTTAATAAAAATCTTTATAGGAGTAAGTAAAGGTAGTTAAAGGTAACTTAATAAAAATCCCTATAGATAAAAGTAGGGATAAGGGTAACTTAATAAGAATCCTTATAAGAGTAAGAGTAATTTAATAAAAATCCCTATAAAAGTAAGTAAGGGTAGTTAAAGGTAGCTTAATAAAAATCCTTATAAATAAGAGTAGAGATAGGGGTAATTTAATAAGAATCCTTATAGGAGTAAAGGTAGCTTAATAAAAATCCCTATAGGAGTAAGTAAAAATAGCTAAGGGTAGCTTAATAAAAATCCCTATAGATAAGAGGATAAGGGTAGCTTAATAAAAATCCTTGTAACTATAGGGTTAGTAAGGGTAGTAGCTTAATAAGGATTCTTATAAGTTAGGTAAAATACCTATATAGGGTATATAGGTTTTTTTTTTTAGTACCTATTATAGGGTATTAGAGTTTAGGGTATTATAGGCTATAAGATCTTCCTCATTAAGAAATAAGCCTGTTTTTATTAAAAGTGTAAGTTTTACTAAGTTTGTAAGGGCGTGAATTTGAATATACTACTTGTGAATAAATCACTAACGGTCCCTTATCTAGCAGGTCAAGCCCAATGTTGGTTATAGTGAAGCTGCCAGCAGTATAGCAATAGTGATTAAAGCTGTTTTAGCCCTAGAAAGTGGCATAATTCCCCTAATAGCGGGCGTTAAGAGCCTGAACCCAAACAGTAAGTTATCTCATTTCTAAGTAGTGATATGTGACTGGTTGGATTTCAAACTACAAGCATACTCTGATGTTTCTAACCATACCATAGTCCCGTGGGCTTCTTTAAACATCAAAGTTGTTACAGCAGCTCAGCCATGGAAGGTTTCATATACACCCATCAGACGCATCGGCATAAATGCATTTGGCTATGGAGGAACGAATGCCCACGCCATCCTCGAGGGCGCAGAATCTTGTGTCCCACCAAGTAATCTCAGGCACCGCAAGTTGAGGCCAGAGACAACGCACCACGGATCGCGGCCCACTGGCGCTCGGATCTCTGAGCAAGTCGAAGTTGATGACGATCGCGCTCATTTGATGTTGCTGTCGGCACACGATGAGAACACTTTGCAAAACTTACGCGTTAACCAATCAAAAGTCCACATCGGCTGTTCCGAAGACCTGATGAATGTGGCCTACACGCTGGGCCTCCGCCGGAGCAAATTACCATGGCGGTCTTTTGCGATCGCTAGGCACAGGAGCTTCGAGACAGACGTGATGAATGTACCTAATCAGTTGTTTCCGCCGAGCGAGAAAGTGGCAAGGCCAGCATTTCTGTTCACGGGTACGAAGTTAAACCCCCCCCCCCTTCCTGCCCAGCTACCAACCCCTTTTCCTCTGATTCTAAATTTGGTCTATTCTCCACTCCTCTTGTATCTGACACGTTCATTCTCACATGAATCTTCCCATTGCTCTACTGATAGAGAAATTAGGTCAAGGTGCGCAGTGGGTTGGAATGGGTGTAGCTTTAATGCATTCGTATCCCCGAACTGTACGAAGCAAGGTCCGACAGCTGGATGAGTACCTTTCTCAGCTTGTGACTCCTCCGGCATGGACTATAGAAGCGGTTTTGCATCAATCTGCCGAGACGAGTCCGATCAATGAGGCTGAATATTCCCAACCGCTATGCACAGCTGTACAAATCGTGCTTGTGGATCTGCTCAATCACTGGGGAATCACACCTTTGGCGGCAGTCGGTCACTCATCTGGTACGTGCAAGAGAACTCCGCTGCCGTGAAATGATCACTACTTTTCTTGTCCTTTTCTCGCATCCATGGAGATCTGTACACTGACCCGAATCGTTTCATGACAGGTGAGATTGGTGCAGCAGTCAGTATCCCTCAAACCATGTCTTCATGATATAGGACTATTAGAGACAACAGAAATAGAGCAGTGACTGACTTTTGATTGGAAATTCTGATCTATAGTACGCAGCGGGACGCATCTCAGCACAGAGAGCGATCGCGGCAGCCTACCTTCGAGGAAAGATCGCCGCGCATCTAACAGGAGACGGAGCCATGCTCGCGATTGGAATTGGCGCGTCTGAGGCTTTTCAGAGGTACCTGAACTCATCAAACGCACTGTGGGATTCTGATAAGGTTGCCGTCGCTTGTCACAATTCACCAGCCTCAGCGACGTTAAGCGGCAGTGCAGATGCTATCCAAGCTCTGAAATTGGTGCTGGACAGAGACGGGGTCTTCAATCGCATTCTTCGAACAGATGGAAAGGCGTATCATTCTCACCACATGAATCAGGTCGCCCGAGAGTACGAACAGCAACTCCACCTGTTGTGTCGAGAACCAGGTGTCGACCCACGTCCCAGATCACGGATGTTCTCCACGGTCTGGGCTGCAGAGATGAATGAAGACTCGATACCGTCCTCGTACTGGGTGGAAAATCTCGTGAGGCCGGTTCTGTTCGAGCAGGGAGTCTCTTCAATGCTGCACAACATACCCGAAATCAATCTTCTGATCGAAATTGGTCCGCAGCCTGCTCTATCAAGCCCAGTCCGCCAAACACTTCAGGCGTTAAACAAGGCCCAGGATGTTGACTATCTTCCCACCTTGAAGCGGGGCGAGCACGATGGAGATCAGATGCTCAGAATTGCTGGCAGTATTTGGGCCATGGACGGACGGGTCGATATGGATGCGGTCCTCGGAAGCACAGATGTGCGTATGATAGACACGGACGGCAGCGAAATTATCAAGACGCAGATGGCTTCTCCCCTGGTCGATCTACCACCGTATCCCTGGACATATTCGGCGCCATGCTGGTCTGAGCCGCGTGCGAGCAGAGAGCACCGTGAGATGGCCCAGCCGCGTCATGACATCCTTGGTCGTCGCGTCCTCGGCGCCTCAACAATCGAGCCTATCTGGCGCAATGTATGTTTCCATTTTTTTGCGAGAACAGGATTTGCTTTTGGCTCCCTCTTGGCCCATGGAAAGAGCTGACATTGTTGCAGATACTACGGCCAAAAGATGTGCCTTGGCTATCTCACCACCGTCTGGGTGGTGAAGTCATGCTTCCGGGCGCTGGATACCTGGCTCTTGCTATCGAAGCAATCACACAGCTGAACGACGAAAAGGAAAATCCTCAACTTATCGAGAGCTATACCGTGCGCGATGTGGTGTTTTCTTCAGCAACTGTCGTACCTGAAGACGAGGCAGGCACCGAGACGCTATTCCAATTGAAACCCATGGGTGCCAAAAATTCCACAACCAATGGCCATATGTGGTATGATTTCTCTGCTTCATGCTGCGCATACGGAAAATGGAAAGAGGCTGCCCGGGGCAAGGTTGGAATCAATGTCGTGAATGGCCGATGCCAGATCCAGGAGCCCCCTCAATCCCGCGACACGGCATGGAAGAAGAGCAAGCACATCGACTGGCTCGACAGGCTTAGGGACCTGGGCATGGACTTAGGGCCGTCTTTCACTCGCATCCAAGACATATACCTATCCACGACGGACCACAGCGCCCGCGCTGACCTTGTGGTCACCAAAGAGTCCGGACTCCTGGCGGCCGAGTCTCGCTATCTCATGCACCCCACTATTATCGACTCGTGCATGCAGCCTTGCACGGCGACCCTGTGCTGCGGCAACCTCGACGAGCTGCGCTGCGGCACGATTCCGACTCATATCGGCGAGGCGACGTTCTTCATACCTTCGGAGGAGGACCTGACGAGCGCCAGCCAGCTGAGCGTCTGGACGGCAGCCCCGCTGAGAAACCGCGCAAACGTGACACATACTCTCCTCAAAGGACATGACGGTGCGGTCCTGCTGCAGATGTCTGATTTCCGGCACGTCTACTACGGCGCGGCCGTGCCACATGAGATGAGGGGACCTAGGTCGCAGGACCTTTATCTGCAAGAGCAGTGGGATGTTGACGCAGAGTATCTGGATGGTTACTCGGTGGCGTCATTTACGGATGCCGTGAGGATCTTGGTCCACAAGCATCCACAGGGCGGCCGGGTTCTTTGCCTTGAGCCCGCCCTAATCCCCTGTCTTCTTGGACTCTCGAAGTGGCTTACCATCGATGTGCCCGCGTCGTCTCAAGAAGAGAGGGATGAAATGTTGCGTTGTGTCGGCGAGAATGAGAGAGTGAAGTTCCTGTGTGATGACGAGCATCCCGCGAAGCTGTCTGGTGATAATAGTACCGGTGAATGCGAGTACGACTTGGTTGTGACGCTCTCTCATGACGATCCAGACGAAGATGCGCTTGAGAACTTTCTGAAGCTGCTCGCTCCGGATGGACACGTCATCATTAAAGACGGGAAGGCTTTGTATACTGACAGCCTGGTCGCAACATTGGCCGGCTCTTTCCACGTTACTTCCGACGACAGTGTCATCGTGAGAAAGAAAAGCGAGAGACAGAAAAGCTCGTGCATTAATTCAGATGAGGTAGAAGGTTCTGATATCAGCGACGTCCCAAGACACAAGAATCAGGCCACCAAGTCTGCCCTTCTCATCCATCGGAAACTTGCCGCCAGCTCGCCTGTTCACGAGGAGTTGAAGCCCAGGCTAGCACATGCAGGATGGGAGGTCCGTTCTCACAGCCTTGGTGATCCCGATCTAGTCGTCGGTCCAGGCGAACAGATCATTCTGATGGAAGATGACGACGCCGAGAGCAGGCTTCTCGCACACATCGAGGAGAAAGAGATGCGCAGCATCATTCACCTGACAGAAACCGCTCCCTCTATCATATGGGTGACGCGCGGCGGACTCTTGACTGGTGACAAGCCCGAGTACGGCATGACGACCGGCGCGGCCCGCGTGATCCGCACTGAAAAGGGCTCGGGTCTCAACCTGGTGACGGTTGACTACGACGAATCAACTTCGGCGGGGTGCGCGTCTGAGCTCGTCGCCGATGTCTTGGATAGGCAGCATGCCAGCCAGGGCGGTAAAGCGCGAGCCGAGAAGGAGTACTGTATCAAGAACAACGTGGTTCACATCCCCCGCCTCGTTCCAAACAACAGTGTCAACGCCCACTTTGTGCAGGATTCGGGCATCACGGCCCAAGCCCGGCAGCATCACGATCCTGAGCTTGCCCCCGCGGTGCACGGCCGGCTAGACCCGACCAGCTCTGCTCTAAGCTACCACCGTGATGAGCACAAATTAGCATCTCAAACTTTGCAACCGGACGAACTTGTGGTGCAGGTGGCAGCCATCGGTCTGACGGCGGACGATGGGGCAGACGATACCCACTTCCTCAGCCACCAGTTCGCAGGCACGGTCGTACGTGGTGGCACCCACGCGCAGGAACATTTTCCACTGGGATCTCAAGTCGCAGGATTCGCCTCTGAATTCAATGGTCGGCTCGCCACGTTCCAGCATACTTCAAAAGGCCTTGTCTTTCCCTTAAGTGCTGGCAGGCAGGGCCCTAGTCGTCTGGAAGACGTGGCCTCGATTGCCTCGGCGCTCGCCACGGCCATCTACGGCCTCGAAGAGCTAGCAAGAGTCGAGACCGGGGAGACTATAACAGTGGTTGACAGGATGGGCGCCGTCGGTTCCGCTGCTATCCAGATCTGCCGAATCATCGGCGCGAAGGTCATCGTCGTCACATCTTCTGAAGCCACAGAACAATCACTCACGGATCGTGGACTTATCAATGAGGCCTGCCGAGTTGTACTGTGGAGTCGTGACGGGAACGACGGAGATGAATGCCTCCGCCGTCTGATCCACGAGGAGCTTTATGGTTTGGAAGGCGGTATTGATGCGGTTCTGTGCCCAACAACCGTCGATGAGAGCCTTGTCCTCGAAAATATAGGCCCGTTTCTGTCGCCTCTCGCTCGTATCGTGGTCCTAGGGTCTCCCACCATGCGAGCCGGCTATGACAGCTTGTTGAGGTCTCTGCCGATCTATCGAGGTCTCAACGTGTATTACTTCCAGCTGAAAGACGTGGCGAGGAATCGAAAGCCGGCAATGTTCAGGTATGTTCATTCTCAGACCGAACCGTGGAACAACATCGAAAGAAAGTACAGGAGAGAGTGGATACTGACTTTGAACAATGCTTTGGCAACAGAATTCTGAGGCGCTGCGGTGAGATCTATCGCTCCGGTCTTGCTGAGCCTTTCGGTCCCGTGAATATTTTGGCGCCTGATAAAGCTTTGACCTCCCCTGTCCCCGAGAACATAGGTGACGGAGTGAATGTGGTTTCTTATCATGAGAACGCCGTATTCAGAGTGACCGGTCCAAGGACCAATAGCCCGCTTCGCTTTCACCCTGATGCGTCCTATCTGCTTGTGGGATGTCTAGGTGGCTTAGGCCGCGCAGTAGCTCTCAGAATGGCCGAAATTGGCGCCAAGCATCTCGTCTTCCTTTCCCGATCAGGCATTACCAGCAACCAAGCAGCAGCAGATACTGTTGCAAGCCTCGAGAAGCAGGGTGTCAATGTCGTCGTCTTGCGTGCCGACATTACGAAACTCGATGATCTGGAACGGGCCGTCGCCGAGGCCAGAAGCAGCAAGTACGCCTTGCCTCCGATACGAGGTGTGCTAAATGCCGCAGGCGTCCTACACGACGGGCTCTTCAGAAACATGACAGCGGAGGCATGGCACGAGGTGGCTAATCCAAAGGTCATCGGGTGTCTAAATCTGCACCATGTCTTCTCGTGCGCGCCGCCCAAGGCAGGACAAGCACCATACACTGGGGAAAACGGTTCCAGACTCGAGCCGCTGCGGGCATTGGACTTTTTTGTGATGACCAGCTCCGTCGCCAGCTGCTTGGGCTCGGGAGGGCAGTCCAACTACGCCGCCGCGAACGCATTTCTCGACGTCCTGGCCCGGAAGCGTCGTGCACAAGGCCTCCCAGCCGTCTCGCTCATCCTCCCGGCGATTCTGGACATCGGCTGGATCTCGGAGCATCAGGAACTAGAAAGATCGATCAGAGGAAAGGGCATGTACGGCATATATGGGCAGGAAATGCTAGAGGCGTTTGAGATCGCCATGAGGCCGCAGGGCAACGCTGAAGGGGGCGAGCACGATGTCGTCGGCGACCACCTGATCGTCGGGGTCCAGCCACGGAGATTCGGTGCAGCCGTTGCTTCGGCTGGCGCCCATCCGCCGTGGGTGGATGATGCCCGGTACAGCTGGCTGGGAACAGCGGTCGGCCAGCAGGGTGGCAACCAGGACGGCGCAAGCGGAATCAAGGGCTCTCGAGCCTCTCAGGACATCGTGACCTCGATCCGCGGAGCCCCGAACAGGGAAGTTGCCGTTGCAGCCGCAACGGAGCACTTGGCCACACGGTTGACACGACTGCTCATGTTGGACAAGGCCACGCTGGACACCGCGCAGCGGTCCGTAGGAAGCTACGGTCTAGACAGCATGATCGGTGCCGAGTTCCGTAACTGGTTGTTCCGCGAATTTCGGGCCGATATTCCCTTTCAGCAGCTCCTGGCCGGCAGTCTGACCATTGCCAATCTGGCAGGCATACTCTGTCAGAGTGTCCTCTCGAATCAGCCTGGACAAGAAGTCGAGGCTTGAAATGATGGAGATCAACACTCGATCGATCCTCTCTGGGACCAGCTATTGCCTTTTACATGATTTGCAAGGACTTATTTTTGCTTTCATCCTGAGCAAGTCACATTGTGCAAAGGCTTGTCATCAGTAAGGATCACAGTGTTGTTTGAATCCACCACCACCGGCACTGTCCTCAGTGGAGTGCGCATTTGACCTTCGTCAGGAGCACTACAATTGGTCAGTATCCTGCAAGGGAGATTGTGAGCAGTCTGCACAAATCTTCAAATGCCAAATGCTCATCCCGTTCAAGTTTTAGATACTAGTAGAATAGAGTTGGGTGTGACTGCTGGCATTGCTAAAGCCACTACACCAATTGTAATAGATGATTGTCTTAGGCACCCCGGTTCACATTCAGTTATTCAAGAAGCATGAAGTGGACTGGCTATAGTATTTGGAAAACTGAATCTCATCCAGCACTGTTCCTTCCTGAACGTTGTCTAGAGAAGACGTTTCTCAGCAGACGGCCTGTATGATTGGAAGACACCGTAAGGTGGGTGCTTCGTCAGCAGACCCACCAGTGCGTCACCGTTTCAGCCGGTGCGAATATCCGTTTTCATGGTGAACATGCCATGATTCGAGGAGCCGCCACTGGCAGCCCAACCAGTCTTCGGCCCATTTCGGAAGGTCAGGCTCGCAAAAAACGGTTTTCGAATCGCATTTCAACCCCTTGTGCTCTTTTCATGGTAAATAAGATCCACGAAACTTCAGCATCACGCACCAGCCACTGGAGGAGAGTAAACACAGGACGATGTCGGAACGCGAACAGACACAAGAGACTCCACACACAGACCGACACCGGTGCAACGCACGAGAAGCACAAGAGAATGAAGGCTTATTGTCCCCTCCAAGTTTGGAAGGATCTTCGGCAAGAAAGATTGACCCAATTCATTTTCTCGTCGCTGACGACAACAAGACCATGAGAATGCTTGTCACCAAGCTAATGGATCGGCTGGGTCATGACTGCGACCTGGTGGTCCACGGTGAAGAAGCGGTCGAAGCGTACAAGAGCAGACACATGGTTTATCAGTGCATCCTGATGGACGTTTCAATGCCTGTAATGGGTGGGATTGAGGCCATGAGGCTTATTCGCACATTTGAGAGTGAAAACAATCTGAAACCTGGCTATATTGTGGCTCTTACTGCCGGGACTGGGACGCTGTTTACAGAGGACAAGGAAAGGATGCGCAAGCTCGGCTTTACTACGGCATTGCGAAAGCCCTTCCACGTGAAGGATCTGAATAGTCTCGTAGATGAGCTGGGTCTTGTCCGTGAGGTTTGAGCGGAAGCCATGTCGTACCGATTGGAGGGAATAACGATAAAGACGTAAGCTGTGGATTGCCAAACCTTGATGATGAAGAGATGGGTGATAGTATATAACATTGATTCTAGAAGTACTTAGAAGATAAAGATTCGCCGCCAATTATGCCTTGAATAAACCTAAGGACTCTCCAAACACATTCCAATTCTCGTTTCACAATGCAACATCTGTGCCGTTGTGCGTCAACATGCTCAAGACACCAATGGTTTGTAAGTTGTAGATTGCGATGTTCTCTGAGGCTCCTGTAGTATCCTCGATTCAGACTATCCGTGACTGGCACTTCCTGGTTGATTCGAATGGGCCGTTGCTACACGTTGTGTTATAGTTGTTGAAGAAACTGTAGTGGCCAGCTTTGGAGAGCACTACATTGCTGCTGTTGATAATATGCAAGCCCCACGCCATCTTACAGGGCGCGGTGATGTTAGAACCGGAAATAAAGCCGTTGCTAAGAGCTCCACAGTTGGATGCAAAGTTGGGGTTGCTTAACGCATTGTTCATTTTGGTAAATGGATACGGCGTAGGGGGGGTTGGCTGGTAGTAAGGTGTTTCTGACTAGATCTGACTGATCTAGATATTCTGCGTGTTCTTGAGCTGGTACTGGTATAAGACTCAGTGTTCAACGCCTGAGGCAACATTCCAGATCCGCTCAGCTTTAGACTCTATAAGAAGACTACGACCCCCGTAAACCGAGACTTGAGTGGCGTTATTATCTCCAAGGTTGTGGCTGATAGGAGTCAGTAAAGACATTTAATGTCAAACACTTAGCCCGTGTTATGTGAGGATGACCTACTCTGCGACCCACATCCAGCTATTCTCAATATAGAGATCAGATGCTAACTTGGTAATATGCATCCCCATATATGCAGTGATGCAGTTATCGAGGATTTTATTAGTATCATTCTTAAAAGTTAGGCAGTTGTCCTTTTAAAGCTGAGAGCTAGTGAAGCCACTGATACGTAAGTACCTATATGGGATGTACACTGCGAAGATCCATCGGGTAGGTACCCGATGGATCTTCGCAGTTTAAACAACTAGCAAGGTTATATTCAATAAGGATTGTCCTAGCGGTGCCGCCCTGCGTAGAAACAAACATATTACTCTACTCAACATAGCTTAATTCACTAGACTTTTTAACCTAAACTACTGGGATGGGGTTGCTTGTATTGGAAAACGTTTCTCTGGAGCTCATGGTGATAGAGGATGGGACTTCACTAACGATTCGCACATTTAGTGGGATGTATATTGTATCCGTGACTTTATAGTAACCCGCATTAATAAAAGCAACTGTGCTAGTGCTGTAGGATTGGGAGGTGAAGTTGAAGAGAAGAGTAAGAGTAGTAGTGTCGTTCGCAACACCATCGCCCTTGGCACCAAACCTGCGTGCTGATAAGAAAAGTGTGGAAGGAATGTCCTCGTAGTGTGGCTTTGAACGCTTGTAATACTTGTTTTGGGCTTCTAGTGCAGCGGGACGACTGAACTAGTCATTAGGTCCATCATAAACGAAGTGAGGCCCGTTCGGTGTGTACACATTGCCCTGTTCAACTTGGTTAGACAGGATAATCCATTTCCAAGAAACACAGGCTTACCAAAACCTTGCCACTGAGGGTGCTGCTGCTTTCGCTTGAGAGCTCCAGTTGTGCCGCGTTGCCGAGGCCCAGCACCGTGGTATCAACACCACTGAACCCAATATTATTGAGTACCAGAGATCCTTACCCAGGCATTTCCCCCGGCTCATTGGTACTCCTGTTTGTGGCCAGAGCCACGGACGTATTATAGAAGGTGCTATTTAATATCACTGCAGAGCCGAAACTCAAGGCCGTTATATTGATACTAACCTTGCAATTGACAACGGTGATATCTTTATATGCCCAAAACCAATTCCAAAACTGAAAGATAGTAGTTTATGCATTATAGAAAGTTAGGTTATGTGTAGTATACTATTGATTCCCGAGTTGGGCACCATACTAGCCACCATAGAAGACAAGGTCCCCAAGAAAGCCGCCACTTCCTTCCTCCATAAATATTTCAGTGTGCTTATTCCCGGGGACTTTAGACAGGTGAAAAACAACATTCTGGATGGTAGTTGCCTGAGACGATGGCCAATGGATGCCGATGGCCGAGGTGTTAGGTGACATGCCGGTGGTATCCAAGATAAAGTTGCGGATCTGGCGGGAAAAGGCGTTGGTAGCCTTATATGAAAGACCATCTGCGCCATATCGGTTGGCCTCGAACAGCGACATACCCTGAGTCGTGGTGAAGTTGGCGGAGGCCCTTGATGACTGGCATGGCGGTCGGGTCGCCGATCAGCTGGGTGTAGTAGTAATCCAGAACTGAAGACGAGATGAGGTAGGTTCTGTACGGTGATCAGTATGCTTCGTTTGTTCTTGTACTGCAAGATCAAGGTGCTCACCCATTGGGAAAATATACAGTAGCGGGACTCGTGGTAGAATCACCCCAGTGATTAGGACCGAATATGTCCACTCAACTCGCGCTGTGGAATGAGCAACTGCTTTAACACAACCTGGAGACTATTTGAAGGTGGGCCAGTGTGGATATCTATTCCTTTGTATCTGGGATCGAGAGAACTAATTTCCCGCACGTAGTCTTGGACAGGAAATCCTCTTGAGCTTCACCAATAGCCTTGAGTGGATAAACCTTTCCAATGTGAGGCTTGATCTCCCCCTTCTCAATGTATGAGATGAGATTCGAAAACACTTCATCGTCCTGGAATGTGCACCCAAAGAAGCTCAGGTCCTTCAAGTAGAGTGTCCGAACATCAAGGTCGACGATTGGACCGGCAATGGCGCCGGCGGTGGCATATCTTCCCCCTTTCTTGAGAACCTCGAGCAGTTCTGCGAATGACGGCCCCGCGACAAGGTCGACGACCACATCAATGCTCTCTTTGCCAAGCTTGTTCAACACGCTTTCGCCTCTCGGGATGACCTGCTCGGCCCCCAGAGCCAACATCTGTTCAGCCTTGTCCCGTCCACCGACCGCAATGATCTGGGCCCCTCGTCGCTTCGTGAGCTGAATTGCAGCAGCGCCAACACCGCCAGACGCACCGGTGATAACCACCCTTTCACCAGCTTTGACGCCCGCGCGGTGCAGCGTGTTCTCCGCCGTGGAGTACGCGCAAGGCACGGAGCCGAGCTCAATGTCGCTCCAGTCACAGTCCACCCTGTGGGTCTCATCCGCAGGCGCGGTTGTGTACTGCGCAAAAGCCCCGTCACACTCGGACCCGAAAGTCCAGCATTTGTACGGCTGGTACTGGACGTAGTGTCTCAGCATGTTCCGCACAATCACGCGCTCCCCAACACGTCTCGCATCAACACCGTCCCCGACAGAGACGATGCGTCCGCAGCAGTCTGCCCCCTGCACACGTGGAAATTTCAGCGGCTCCCCTGACCACGAGGAATCGTCGTCTTCTCTCGTGTCCCAGCCGGTCGCGGTCCCGGATTCGGTCGAGCCCTTGACGCCTTTGGAGTACCAGCCGATGCGGGTGTTGATGTCGGTGTTGTTGATACCCGCTGCAGCAACTTGGATGAGCACTTCGTCGGACGCGGGCCTAGGGACGGCAAGGTCGGTGCGATACTCGAGCTTCTCGGGACCACCGTGGCCGGTGAGGATTACACCTATCATGGTAGTAGGTATGGCTGGTGAGTCACCACTTGCAGTCACGTTTCCGCTCATTGTCGCTAGGTGAGATCACTTGCAGACCTGTCGCATCCGTCAGTGTTGGTCAATCAATCCTCCATAACGTCTTGTAGTCCCTTGTTCGAACACTTACAGAAGTCTGCATTCGACTCTCAGTGCTGGCTCCTGTACGGCCTTGGAGAAGTTGATTGTATCTGGGGTAGCTGCGAAAGCGTTGTTTTGATTGAGCGATAAGGGGAAATTTATAATGGTAAGGAGAGACCGCATGACGAAGTAGTGACTGGTTTGCCCTAATTAGTCGTGCAGAGCTTGCCATTCGGGGCATCACCCGTGTTGCTTTATCATTGCCTCAACCCGTACTTTTCTTCCTGCGTTTCTCACGCAATGCCAAGCCTGTCCCGGTGGAACTCACGTCGCTGAGCGACGCGGTGCGCCCTTCGGTTGACGGCAGACTTTGCTCCCACCGCCCGAATTAACTCCGTTTGACCTAGGCTGCACCAAGAGCGGCTTGTAGCAAGCCAAGCGTGCCACCGTAGACTTCAGGCATGTGGCACGTAGTCAAGAGCGGGGCCGTGGCAAGCCCTAGAGGGCAGCTCATGAGTCAATCTTGACGCCGGTCTCCTCAGTGGTCCTCCAAAACATTGCTAGCGATTACTGATCACCACCTATGCGATATTGCAGCCTCCAGCTGTCAACGGGCTGTGGCTCTCTGCTACCAGTGGGGCATCCGGGACGAATGCCCCATGTCCACGTGAAGGCCGAGAGTCTTCCGAGCAGTGACTCGGTGATCCTTTGCACCTGACACTTGAAGGGCGTATACAGTAACCTTGAACGTAATAATCGACATAGCGAACGTGTCACAAGGCGGGGTATAGCTGGGTACAACTAGGAGTGCATTAGTGTGACCGCGGGGGATGTTATAGTACGCTAAACCTAAAAGTAAATAATCCCCTACCAATGAAAGCATTGTCAGATTGTTTATCTTCAATATCTTCTCCTCAATAAAACATGGCCTACATTGTGGAACAGAGGCAAACAGAGTCCTTTTCTAAAGCTTATGATTGTTCCTTCTGTAGTCCGTCACCGTTTTCCCCTCTTAACTGACTACCATAACATCGTCTTATACCAGGCCCTATTTCAGCACTAGCGACACAATGGATGGCATTAAGATTACGAAGATTGACGTCTTCCAGCTTGAGTTGCCATATTCTGGAGGAGTGTATCACCTTTCCAACGACCGCACCTATACCAGCTTCGACGCTACGATTGTCCGAGTTACCGCTTCGAATGGACTCACAGGATGGGGCGAAAGCACTCCCTTTGGTGCGACATACATAGCATCACATGCCATGGGCGTGCGCGCTGGCATTGCAGAGCTTGCGCCGCACCTCATCGGCCTCGATCCGCGTCGTGTGGACCGGATCAATGACACGATGGACGGAGCTCTCATCGGACACGAGCACGCCAAGACCGCGCTGGACATCGCGTGCTGGGATATTTTCGGCAAAGCCGTGGGCATGCCCGTCTGCGAATTGCTCGGCGGGCGGACTGATACCAAGTTGCCCATAATCTCTTCCATCGGTGTTGGCACGCCAGAAGATATGCGAGCTCGTGTTGCGGACCATCGAAAACGCGGGTATATCGGGCATTCAGTCAAGGTTGCTGGTAACGATCCGGTTACCGACGCTGAACGCATAGTTGCATCGACAGTCGACCGCGCTCCGGGGGAGTTCTATATCATCGATGCGAACGGTGGGTTCAGTCCTGAAACAGCCTTGCGCACGCTGCGTATGTTGCCGCCTGGGCTCGATGTTGTGTTTGAGGCGCCTTGCGCAACGAGGCGTGAGTGTCTCTCAGTGAGACGGCGCACTGATATTCCCATGATTATGGACGAGCTCGCAACCGATCCAGCCTCGATCGTGGAGTTGATTGCGGAGGACGCGGCGGAAGGTATCGGCTTGAAGATCTCGAAGAGCGGCGGGTTGACGAAGGGCAGGCGGCAGCGAGATATCTGCATCGCAGCAGGCTACACGCTTTCAATACAGGAGACGACAGGTTCGGATATTGCCTTTGCGGCAATCGTGCACCTAGCGCAGACAGTGCCGGAGGGGTTGTTACGCTGCATACTGGAGTGCCGCGATATGGTCACTGTGCAGACTGCGGATGGCAACTTCGACGTGAAGGACGGCTATGTGCAAGCACCCACAGAGCCCGGGCTGGGGATCACTCCGAGACTTGAACTGTTAGGAGAACCAGTCGCAACGTATGTCTAGAGAGCGATCATTCAAGTTACTAGATCAATCCTGTAAACCTACAGAAACCATTTCCGGCAAATGCCTTCAAAGTTTTGAATACTTTTCGGCTGTACCAAAACTAAAAACCATCTCTGTCACATGCCATCTACATTGCCTTCAAAATGGTCCAATGCTGCCGGGCCCCACTCCAGGCTCTCCACAAGGGTGGTTCCAGGATCACCTGCCAGATTCGCAAAGGCTTCTTCCCAGAATTCCTGGTTATCATTACAATCAGTCCCGGTCATATCTATGTCGTAAAACATCCCATCCGCCAGGCATGAGTTGTTAAACAGGGCGAAGTCGAACGTTTCAGGTAGCGGTTGGGCAAGGACCGGTTGAGCAGTCGTCGTGCTCGACAAGTGCGCTGTGGGGCCAGATTGGGGAAAGTGCAATTCTTGTGCACCATTGTGCGTGGTATCGGGTGCCATCTGTGGCATGGAGTGCTGGGCCGATGGAGCAGAGTGACCAGGGGAGGGTATATGGAAGCCACCAACATTAGATGGCCCGGGCCTCGACTCCGCGGCCGAAGCCGGCATGGCAAAAGGTATGAATGTTGCCCGCAGATGAGCCAGAAGCCGATATCGAGCGGCAAGGTGGCTATTACCTCGATGAGCAATGCCTCGTAGGAGGTCAATTGCGGCATTCATAGAGTCATTGTTCTGCTCATTCGTCGGGAATGCCACGCAGATCATAACGAGTACTATGGCAGCCGAAAAGGCGTAATCCGAGTCCATGTAGCCATAAGTTGCGACAAGGTTCTTCTGAGCAGCTATTGACATCATGTTGATTGTGTCCTTGGCTGCGGAGATGCACATTTCAATCACGTTGACGGTAGTCTGGGTGAGGCCCTTCCTCCAGTCGCTTTCTTTGTCTGCCAGGCCAGCTTTGAGGCGCGCCTGCACAACATGAAACAACAGCGGCCGTGCCGTCATGTGGATGCACTGCGAGTAGTAGAGCAACGTTGAAACAGACTCCCGGCTTGTACTGAGTTTGATCGGTTCGAACCGAAGTTCGTCAGGCAGCTCCTGTTGCCACTGGGACAGAGCTAACACGATGCTTTGCACGGCAGCCATGAGGCTAGGTCCTGATTTCGGCTTGCGGCGGTAGATACTGGTCATAATTTGCCCGTTGATTTGGGAAAGCTTCGTGTAGTGTCTCAAAACGACTGCAGGGCAGAATCTAGGCTCACTGGGGAGTCTCGAAGGGAGGTCGACGCCAATGTCCTCATCATGTATCGTGATAGGATTCCCAGACTTGACGCTGTGAATACGGTCGAGACTGTACACGCTCCACCAGACACGGCGCCTGTGCTCCTTTCCCTCCTCGGTGATGCCTCCAATTGTTGGCTCTTGGTGGAGCCCAAGGGTGATAGCCATGCGGAGTGCTGACCCAATGTACAAAGAAGCAGCGTCCCTGCGGTTCAAATTCTGCATGAAGAAGCCCACCAAGGCGAGAGTTTCCACGAAAAGTACGCTGCCTCCCTCATGCAATTCTGGCAGGAGTTGTAGCACGTGAGCGAAATAGTCGAACCCGGGTGGCCCGTCGTAGTCAATCCATTGATTGACCGAATACATCTTGCCAAATGCTAGGATGACCAGCACTTTGGCATATTTGAGATAGGCATCCTGGCCGACAAGTTCGGGCGAGGTTTCATATACCTCCTGTAAAAGCGTTTCAAATGCTTTTGGAGATACAAACGAAAATATCGTGCCGATGTATGTATACTGAGCGGCGAACAGCTGACGTGCAATGTCCATGGGGGGCATTCGAATGTGGCTTATGCTCGACAGACGCCTGGAAGGCAGTGCAGCTCGATCATAGAAGTCGGTTTCGCAATCTAGGCTGCCGTCGTCAAACTGGAGAGAAGCCTTCCTAAAGCTTCGGAGGAAGTGGTCTGAATGTGCCGGGCCCTTAAAGCCTGTGACGGGCTGTCAGTGTTGAGATCGGAAATGGCCAGGGCGGGAACGCAACTGCTTGAGGGATTCTCAGATCTCTCCAGGCTAAGCTCTGAGAAAGCTTCGGGAAGAATGATTTGGTCATCATATTCATTGACTCGATGTGTTGTTTCTGTGGAATTCGATGGACTGGAATGAATTTGGGGAGTACTGTGCTCCGCTTCTAGCAGGGAGACCTTCGTTTCGAGCTCTCTCAAGTACCTTTTGTTTCCATAGTGTAAGCGGCTGTCCAAAGAATCGAGGGGAATACGAGATTCCTCACGATTCATTGATTGTGATCTTCCGGGCCTCTTCATAAATGCAGTCGAACCCGCCGGCATCGCATCGGGTGCATTTTGGGCGATCCTTGGAACAATAAGACCGTCGCTGGCGACACCTATGACATCTGTGACAGGGTTCATTAGTGGACAACATTACCCTCATAAGCCCCTTCTATCTAGCTCATCCGCGGTTCTCAGTGCTACTTCCAACAAAACACAATATTTTAAACTCACGCTACGGGTCTGATGACCAATTCTCCAGATCCTTTTGGAGAGCATGCGAGACCCATTGACGCTGCGGCCATATTCGCGTGACTGAGAATAATACCCTGAGGCGGTTAAGAGCACGAGGGCGCTACAGCCTGGTACTTTACACTGCTCCCAGGCACTCGTCCCTGTCCCGACCTGGCTCCTCGCGCCTAGGTGGCCGATGCTTGAGCAACACTGGTTACCATGAAAACATGCAATATGTTGCCTCTGTCCAGAACAAGCATTTCTGAACGCAGGCAGCCAGTCTCCAAGAAATTCATAGAACGTGTCAGAGAATCAACATCACCGTGCCGTTTTTGACGAGGAAGGGGAGTAGTCTACTGATACTGTTGGCAAACGAGTCCAGCCGACGTTGGCACGGATGCCGGATGCTGACTAACTTGGTTTTCCACAGGCCGATAACGGACCAATAGAGCAGCGTTGTAGGCTCAGACCGTTTTGGTCTGGTAGCTACCGAGGCAAGTTTCTAGGGGTGTCCTTGCCACTGCCCAAGGCCCCGGGTTACTGGTGTGTTGATCAACTAGGCTTAACTACCCAAACCAAGATATAAGTATTAAAATCGGAGATTCACACCGGCAAAAACGGAGGGTACACCAGTATATTGCAAATACAAACAAACACCCACTACCACAACGCCCACTCCTATAACACCTCAAACTTACCTACACCTACTACACCTACCACTTACACCTACTACCTACATCTACTACCTATACCTACTACCTCTACCTACTACCTACTGCCTACTGCCTACTACCTACTGCCTACTGCCTACTACCTACTGCCTACTGCCTACTGCCTACTGCCTACTGCCTACTCCTGCTACCTGCTGCCTGCTGCTTACGCCTACTATGGTATAGAGTGATGTACCGGTGTACCCTCCGTTTTTGCCGGTGCGAATCTCCGATTTCTAAGTATTTCACTGCTTGCTTCCCTTCTCGTCCAGCGCCAGACAACGCGAATCAATAAACAGTGCAGCGCTCACTGCGGCCTTGACATCAGCAAAAAAACTCACGAGCAAGGTTCTGGGCAGCAGCAAAAAAAACTTCCCCGCGGCGTCCTCCGGTCTTAGCATCTGCGATAATACCAGCCGACCTCTGTAATACAGCCCACAGACACCGACCAGAACTATTATTGTCGTCGCGCCTGTCTCCTAACATGCCAACAGGAATAACAACTCCAATATTATAAAACCCCATCTCGGACATCTGGAAGCCCCACGCCAGTCGCCGTTCTGTGCACCATGCCGAGCTCGCTTGAAAGCATCTGTGAGGCTCTTTCTTACCAAGACCCTGAGCGGAGGGTGGTCATTCCGGAACTTCGAATACGGTACATCGTAGGAGAAAGTCCCCTCTCCCCCCACTCAAGAAAAAGAAAGAGACCAATATCCAACGTCACAGAACGCCCTCATGGTTCACGTTACAGAGCTCTAAAATGGTTCTTGCCCGCTGCCGCCTCCCAAGCGGGAAGAGGTCGCACTCCATAGCCCGACACAAGATCCTGTCCCTGATGCTCACCCTCGGCCCCTCGCCCTCATACGAGGCTATGACATCGGCCCCGCGCGCGACCAGCGTCTCGATCACGCGCGCGAGCTCGCCGGCGGGGAGCGGGAGTGGTCGCTCGTGGTTCACCTCTGGGTACTCGCTGCCCGGCTGGCTCTCGCGGGCGAACTCGTCCAGCTCCGGCTGCCGCGAAAACAGGTGCGCGGCGTAGTCGAGCGGGTACATCTGCCGCTCGGGGACGTATGGTAGCGCTGGGGCGGTAGAGGGCGTCGTCTCCGTATCCACCGGGAGCGATGGCGGCGGCGGCGGCTCCTCCGAGCACCCTTCGCCCTCGAGGTGCTTTTGGAACTCGGATCTTGGCGGCCATTTCTCGCGCGGCGGCGCCGTCGTCTCGACGTAGATGGGTGTGTGCTGATGGTGATGTGCTGCAGGGACGGCGTTTTCCCTCGCGTTCACGTCCCCGCCGCGCGAGAGTAGCATGTTTAGTACGTCGCAGTCCCTACTCCTCACTGCCGCGAGGACGGCAGCCGGCTTAACTACCGCTCCCCTGGACAGGAGCAGGTCAGTCAACTCGGCGCTCTCACAGGTCCAGCTGAGGTCCACCGCCTTAGCGTTCGCCCCGAACTCCAACAGCATGTCGACGGTGCGGCGGTTGAAGGTGACCCGCCCGACGTGGGAGATAGCAACAGCCAGCGGCGTGCTCTGGAAACAGTCCCTGACCTCGAGGTTCGCACCCCGGTTCCGGGCGAGATACGGCAGGGCCTCCGAGGTGTGCCACCAGTTCGTCTTGCCCCGGACAAGCACGTGGATTGGTGTTTCGTGTTTACATATGCCGTACGCAGTCGGTGAATCTGGGATGCCAGTTCTTATGTATCCCTGGGTGTCCACACCATAGCCGATCTCGTCGACAAGGAATCTAACCACCTCCATATTTGGCTCTTCACTCTGGCAGGCAGCGAGGAGTAGAGGCTGTGTGGACCCTTGGCCAAAGTGCTGATCAATCTTCGCGGGGTAGCGGTTAATGAGAGAGCCTTGCGATGATGACAGCTTCTCTCTGTCACACCATTCCACGTCTTCCAGCTTTGCTGATAATTCCTTCACCAACGGCGTGAGACCCCGCAAGACTGAGACGAATCCATTCCGCACCAGGTCATGAACGAATGTGTTTCCGTCCCAGTCAAGCTCACCCCAGCCATGCTCGAGAAGCAGCCTCTGCACAAGATCGTGCCGGCGCAGTCCCATAAGCCGCTCGAATTCTGTCCTCAAAGCCTGTGGGGACAAACTGGCGGCTTCGGCGATGCGGAGAGCATTGAATCTGGCCAGACAGGCCGAAGTAGGTTCATCCAGCGTGACTATCGCGATTCCCGGCTCTAGTGAATGCTGCAACGATTTGCGGGCCTGCACCAAACACCCAACCGTGTAGTCGAGCTGCTTCGCCGCGGCGGCCGATATTGCCTCATCCAGGTAGCCGACCATTGCTCCAGGGGCGTCGTTGCGCTGGAGAAGAAGCCTCAGCACATCTCCCAGATGCTCGCGGGGAAACTTGTACGCCCTGTCTGGCATCGGCCGCTCCTTGTCTTCCATCAGAACACTACAAGCGGTGCCCCGGGTACCCAAGGAAGCAGGTAATGGATCAGGTAAGCTGCTCCAGTTCATCTGCTCTTCTTCAAACTCCGCGCACGCCTGCCACACAGACCCGTTGTACTCGTCGCTTTGGACCGACGCCCCGGCGTCCAACAGCAACGCAACGCTCTCGGCCCTGCCGGATGCACAGGCGTAGTAGAGAGCCGACTTCCCATGACCGTCCTTAGCATTGGCTAATTCGTGAATTGAGCTCGACAGCATACTTCCTGGTCCAGACTCATCCATCTGTGCTTTGCTTAGCAACAGTCCAATGATATTGGGTTGTCTGAGTCGTGCCGCGAGGTGGAGAGGTGTCACGCCTTCATGCGTAGATGTCTTTGGGTCGGCCCCAGCTTGCAGAAGTCGCCCAGCCTGGTATTCCGAGAAGGTGCAGGTCAGGTGAAGGGGAGTAATTCCTTGACCATCGCGGAGATCAAAGTCGTGGCCGGTTTCCAGGTAGATCTGTAGCAGGCGGTCGAATGCTGTCGTCTTCAGGTCTGGTATGCATGCAGGGAAAATCTCCAAGGGCCAGCTGAGGACCGGTGCCTGGATAGAGCTCAAGCCATGAAGAGGATTGCGGCCCGATTTGTTCGGCTTCTGAGGATCAGCACCCAGACGCAGTAGAAGATCGCTTAACGGCTTGTCCCCTTGAGGCAGTCTTGCCAGGCGGTTAACAGCGGCGTGCCACAGAGTGTTGCCTTCATCGTCAACAGCAGAGGGATTAACACCGTGCCGAGCCAGCGCCTCAACAAGAGACAAGTGCACGTCGCCTTTACTAGAAAGCAAGCAATGTAACGCGGTCCGACCGTGGTTATCCTGGACATCAAAGCGACCGCTGAGACGTGATATAAGCTGGCACAGATGCTCGCCCTTATCCGCGTTCCAACGGTTGAGTGGATCGGTCAGGAAAAGAGAGAACACAGCCGAGCGACCTTGACGGTCCCTGATGTTCAGGTCAGCTCCGGCTTGACACAGGTTTTCGCAGAGCCTCTCGTCCAGTTCTTTGCGGGAGGAGGCGTTCCTGCACAGCACGTGCAACGGAGTCTCGCCTTTCTTGTTTCGGAGATTGATGTCCGCCCCGGCGGCCTGCAAGCTGTGTATGAGCCCTTCCATCGTCATGGAGGGGTCGTCGACTGGCGACGGGGCCCGTTTCCGTCTGGCCCAAAAGGATGTACGGGGCACGGCAGGACTCTTGAACATATCGCTCTGCACCAGATAGTGGAACGCGCCATTGCCATCCTCATCCGTTACGGTGGCGTCAGCGCCTGGGCGAAGAAGCTTGTATGGCTTCTTCAGGTAATCCGTAGACGTGTCTCCTGCCGGGATGACCCGAACAGCCATGGCGAGCAGTTGGTGCAGACGGGTGGCGCGGGGCCGTTTTCGCTGGGAGAGGGCTCAAGGATCAGTCGGTTGGTTGTTGGTGTTGAGGCGCAATGAACCGGGCCAGAACCAGTTCGAGAACGGACCAACATCTTTTGACCATGAAAACCTTGATGTAGCGAACTCAAGGTGCTGGTTCTTGTTAATTCGGCCGAGATACCGAGATTGCCACAACGACTCGGTCATCTTCCATGGGCCTGCAGTCGGCCTACCAGTCCATGAGGGTTCAGATGACTGCTGTGCCGCTCGCCAAATCCTCACCATCTCCAGCTAACGACTACAGAACATTTGAACCCTGCCAAGATCCACCCGCACGGCCCGGCGCCCGGCCTACCGAGTAACCACCCTTGCCACTCCCCTGAGTGACAGCTGCAGGGTCTTTTTACTCACTAACCCTCGCGTGGAACCGGCTGGGAGCCGCAGATAGTTAAAATCCCACGTTTTCTCACATTTCAGTCCAAAAGCTAAAGTGGCCCCCATCGTCAAGGTGACATTTCAGGGACTGTGGAGATCAACAATTATACCCATTGGCCACGCATAATTAAGTGCTTTGTGCCTTATGCTATTCAAACGTGTGCCGTAGCGACATGAATGCAGGAACAACCCTGGTGGGTACACCCATTATGCACGCACCGAGGCGCCTTGTGGGTTCTGTTAAATCATTTGAGCCGTTCTACTTAGGAAGGTAGCATTCATATACTAGACGTCTCCATTTTGCTCATGACTCTCACCAACCAAGGGCCTAGACTGGCCGAGCCCTCCGTTCACATTGAGGACATTGTCAGGGCAAACAATTAGCAGCCAGGCCGCGGCCTGAGAGACCACAGGTCGGAAGTTGAGCGAACCTCTAATGCACATGTTGGTTGATTTTGTCTTCCTGACCTCGCTACTGCTACCATGCACTGGATCCTGAGCTGTGAGGTTACTTCAGTCCTTCGTTCTGCACAGACGTGGGCTGTCTTGCATTTGCCACTGGCTCAGATGCCCTGTGCTCTTACTGTGGACCCTGCGGTGGGAGAACTCGACCCATGATGGCTCCAAGAGGGTATCGTGACATTCACAGATGGTGTTTTCACCTAATTTTAAAGAGTATCCGCACTTCGATCCTTCGTGCTATGTTGGTGGTGTTGCTTGGCCGAGGAACGACGAAAGAATGCTGAATCCCGCAGCATGTGGCTGTTGGTTGAGATTACTGGTCGAATGGAAATGTCTTGATATACTACATTGACAAGGCAACCTGTATATATATCATTGAGTGTCTCCCCTACGACTTGAATTGAAGAAGTAGCCACTACACCACCATTTTTCCACGAGACAAAAACCTCCCTAGAGCCGCAATGAAGCTCTCAGGCCTTCTCGTGCTTGCCGCTTCTGCGGGAGCATCCGCAAAGGCCGTGTTTGCTCATTTTATGGTATACACCGTTCCAAGTCTGTGAATGGCCATCGCAAGTGGTGCTAACTTATATACAGGTCGGAAACGTTGCAACATGGAGCGCAAAACAGTGGGAGTCTGACATAGCCCTGGCGCAGAGTGCACACATCGACGCCTTTGCACTCAACATCGCTGCCAATGAGCCTCACACGTCTGAGAGCCTCGACTTGGCATTCAGTGCCGCGGCCTCTCGTGGCTTCAAACTCTTCTTCTCTTTCGACTACGCTGGCAACGGGCCTTTTGACCAATCGGATATCATCTCTTATATCAACAAATACGCAGCAAGCTCGGCTTATTTTCGACACGATGGAAAGCCTTTCGTATCAACATTTGAGGGCCCGCTTAACGCTGCAGACTGGGTAGCGATTAAGTCGGCTACAGGCTGCTTCTTCGTTCCGGACTGGTCATCAGAGGGTGCCAAAGCTGCTCTTGCTCTCGTGCCTGGTGTTCCAGATGGTCTGTTCAGCTGGGCAGCATGGCCCTGGGGAGATCGAGACTCAAACACGTACGTGAATATTCTACTTGTCTTTCAAAGCACTTTCTCTCGGAACCTCAAGCACTTCGGACACTCTCAGCTGCTCTTGCTTATGCATCTGGAAAGTCGAACGCCCAGCTGACGCAAGACAATATTGCAGGTACACTGACGCTTCTTACCTGCAATATCTCAATGATACTGGGACAGCTTTGCCTTATATGGTAAGTTGACGTGCTACGACCGGTCGCGCCTCTGCAAATGGTGGTGAACGCTGATACCCTGGTGCACCAGATGCCCGTATCCCCTTGGTTTTACACTAATCTGCCCGGCTATAATAAGAATTGGCTGTGGAAAGGAGAGTAAGTTCCGATTCAAGACAATTGTCCCCGGTACTCACCAAATACCTGACAGTGTTCTAGTGACCTCTGGTACGATCGCTGGGAAGAAGCAATTTGGGTACAACCTGATTTCATAGAGATTATCTCTTGGAATGACTACGGCGAATCCCATTACATAGGCCCGTTACATGACGATGGGTTCGATGCCTTCAGCATCGGCAAGGGGCCCTTCAACTTCGCCAAGGATATGCCACATGACGGCTGGAGACAACTCCTCCCCTTTGTCATCGACACATAGTAGGTTTCACAGCACACCAACTCCTGCTGATACATCGCCCATAGAATCAATCTCCGCTAACAGCTTCCACAGTAAGAATGGTATTGCTACCGTAACAGAAGAATCCATTACAGCCTGGTATCGCCTGACACCCAAGGCCGCATGCGGCGACGGAGATACGACAGGCAACACGGCGAGCCAACTGCAGGTCGAATTCATGCCAAGCGCTGTTGTGCAGGACAAGATATTCTATTCTGCGCTGCTTTCGAGCGCCAAACCGGTAATGGTCACCGTTGGCGGAGTAGAGCTCGGCGCAAAGTGGACTCATACTCCATCTGATCTTGTCGGAATCTATCACGGGAGCGTTGCATTCGGCGACCACACGGGGCCCGTCAAGATTACGGTTGGAGGCTTGGTCTTCACAGGCGAGAGCATCACAACATCATGCACGAGGGCAACCGGCCAAAATGGCCTTACTAATTTCAACGCGTGGGTTGGTAGTCAGGTCGGAGGCGCCATCCATGCCACACCGTCTCTCAACATCTCGGAGCAGGTGTGCGTGGAAGGGACCGGTGCCGCCGGTTTCAGCGAGCTCTGCGAGTTCACCTGCCAATACAGCTACTGTCCTCTGGGTGCTTGCTACTGCACGAATATGGGCCCTCAGAAGGATCTCCCAACCGAGAAGAACAACCCGGGATTCGGAACAGTCGGCTATCCTGCCGCCGGTAAGAGTGCCGACTACAGTGGTCTCTGTGAGTATGCTTGCAATTACGGCTACTGCCCGGAGCAGTACTGCTCGACCACCAGCTCCCCTCTCGTCATACCTTTATCCTCTCCTTTTGACCCCCCCGCTTGCACTTCGGGAACCGGGTCAGGCGACCTAGGTGGGTTGTGCAGCTATGCGTGCAACTTTGGATACTGCCCAATTCATTCTGTAAGTCACTCATTCGAAAGCTATACTCTGCATATGAGTTGTCGTCTCTAATTGTAAATATACAACCAACAGTGTAACTGCGAAACTCAGAGTGCTTTGCATGAGCCTCCAGCTCAAACAAAACCTGGAGGATCTGCTGCTGAAGGCAAAGACAGTTTCCTGTATGACGGCCTCTGTAATTTTGCTTGCAGCAGGGGTTATTGTCCACCGGGAGCGTGCCAGCAGTCTCAATCCGAGGCAGAGGCTGCGTACATTGGCAGAGATGTCTATGTATCTCACAATGTGCAATGCGAAGCCCCTTGCGTCATGGTTCTCCCTCCGAGCGCTCTCAAAAGCCCCACAACGATATCACTTGGTCCTTATACCACCTCCCTCGAGGTCGCGGTCGCAACAACGTCCGGCGCATCGACTGTTTACACGGTCAGTGTCACTACCATCACAATCTTCCCTCCCCCAATTACAACCACAGAGATACCGTTCTCGAACGTCGAGGTCAACACGGACGCCCACAATGGTTTCTCGTTCCAGCCAACCCCAAGCGTCGTGCTCCCACCTATAGGATACCCAATCACGATAGTCACCGAGGGCACCAGCACGGTTACCACCCGCAGTGTCACCTTACCTCCTTGGCCTTTTGTTGGCACTCCTGGCGATCCGGCGGAAACAACAACCAATGTACAGAACCCAGACCCGACTGGTGAAGAGGAGCCCCCAGCATCCACCAGCACATCCGCGGTGGTTGGCGTGCTCCCAGTTTGGAAAACGTGGCCACCTGGCATTGTGACTCCTGTCACAGACTATGTCAAGGACATTGGGCCTGTCGAAGATGTTATCGGAACGTCTGTTGTATTTCCTTGCAATATCTGGTTCATGAATGTAAGTCACATGCCCGATCTGTATGCTCTCCCTCTACACCACCAAGACAGTGTTTGCTAATTCAATTGACAATTCCAGCTGTGCACCGATAAGATTCGCGGTTGGAAAGCAAATTTGCCTAAGGGAGTAATCGGACCGTGAGTGCAGATTTTTCTCTTCTACTCGCCCTCTACCTTATCCACGCATAGTCGATAGACCACGCTGACAACACATCAGAGGCCCGCCACCACGAGGCTACTTTAACATCCCTGGCTGGGACTTTCCAAAACCATTGCCTCCTTGGCCAGAGATAACGTTAGTTTCCTTCCAGTTCCTACAAAGCACCGCATAGGCTGGGACGATAAGCTAACGAGGCTTCTCTCCGTGTATCAGCATCGGGACAAATGGTTATCCGACCTACTCAGACGAGCCAGCTTGTGAGACGGTTTCGGCCTCCATCTGTTCCACAACCACCTCCTATGGGCTCTCCGCCGCCGGCCAAGTGACCAAGACCACCACCACGAGCGTCATGTCGACTTGCGAGACCGTCTACGGATGCGAGGTCAGCGACTACGACTCGGCTACCGCGACGGCAGTGTGCTCAAACCCACCGGCCAGGCGCCAGCAGACCCCAAGGGCAAACCCAGCCTCGGCAACCAGCACGACCTCAGCTGAACCGACGATTAGTGCTAGGCAGGCCGACGAGTGTGATGATCACAAAGCTGACATTATCGTCTACTTGAGACTCGAAGAGAGTTCCGACGCCGACGTAGCACCAGTCGAGGCGCTGCTGGGGGAACACGGCGTGAGCTACAAGCGGTTCGGAACAGATGCCATCGAGGGCGGATACACGGCTTTCCTGCACGTGGATCAATGTCCCGAGTCACTTCGACTGGAGCTGGAGAAGATGCGCCAGGTAAGAGACTTGCACTATATTTTCTGCAGGCCTCGTTTCTTTCCACCACATCCAACTCCGACAACACCGTCATCCAGCCGCATTTTCACACTACTGACTTTTTTTGTATCATCGAAAGGTGGCCACGGCCTACGACTATCGTGAATATCAAAAGCAGCAAGTTCTAGCCAACCCTTGGCTACAAGATTCGGATCCTATTGAGGACTCGGTGGGCTCTTCAAACGGGACGGTTCAAACACGACAGCGCCAGAACAAATTGCAGACTCGAGGCACTGACGAAAGTGCCGTATGGCAGATGTCACAAGTCTCGACCCCGCCTGGTGCAGCCTGGTACGACGACACGGATTACACGTTCCTGAAGGACGGTTTCATGCAATACCGATACTATTTTGAAGGCGTTGACCCAGGTGCAGGACAATACATCTACATCATGGAAGAGGGGATAGATGAAGAAAATGTGGTGGGTGGCCGTCTCTTACTGCAATATAACTTTACTTTCGGGTCCATGCTAACGAGAAATCTGTTCCCTCCAGGGCTTCAAATCCAGTTTCGAAGTCATAAAAATGCCCGATTTTGGGCCTGCGGCCCAGAGGGAGGTCAAACATGGCACCGAGGTGGCTGCTTGCGCCGCGAGCGTGGACTACGGCATTGCCCCGGGCGCTACGGTCATCCTCGTTGAAACCGGAGACAGTAAAGCCAAGATTTGGGACCATTGCAACGAAAAGTACCTCGCGGCTTTCGTTTCGGTTCTTGATGACGTGAAGAAGAAGGGGAGGCAGGGCAAGTCCGTCATCAACCTGTCGTCGACTATTGAGGAGCTCTTGGTGACGCAGCATTTCACAGACACAATGGGTGAGTCGATACACCTTCTATCATTGCCTCCGGATCAGTCTTATATTCGCTCGGAACTTGGTTTCATGGCGCAGAGGCCCAATGCTCCGTGTCCAATGGACGGAGGCCTTGCGGAGACCTCTTTTGCCTCTGACTCAACTAACTCGGGTGGACAGGATACCTATTCCAACAGTTACAGGAGCTTGGGGTCTCGATCGTCACAAGTGCAGGAAACAAGGCAGTTCGTGGGGTATATTGCGATGACGGCTTGCCGCAGCGACTCATTCGTGGGGACGTTGCTGACAAATTTGACCCAAAGATTGAGAACCTGATAGTAGTGGGCGCTACCGACGGGAATGGCAAACATGCCTATTTCAGTGAGGTCTTTCGTTCCGATGAAGAAGCGTCGGACAGTATTGTGCATGCTCCAGGGATGGACGTCATGGTACCCACGATCAACGACCCGAAGTTTCCGTACGATTTCGCCAGCGGTACTTCTTTTGCGGCACCCATCGTGGCGGGCTTGATTGCCTACTATCGCGGGCTGGCGTCTGATTGGGCTGAAGACTTCAAAGACGCATCTACCATGACCGAACTGCTGGTGATGAAAATTCTTCAAAGAGAGCTGGTTATAAAGGACCCTGACGTCAAGTACGGGGGCGTAAGAAAGGAGGGGGAGGTGCAAACTTTCGCCTGGAATGGCCAGATCAAAGACAAGTCATGTCTTATGGACGGACTGTTGGAAGATGCTAACGGTAAGCTTCTCTGTCCCGAAATGCTGAGGGACTGTGGCGGCATCGAAGACAAGCAGAAGAGACGGGCCTGCATGCTGCCCTCCCCCGGGACCAACACGGGCTCCGGCTCGTCAGGCGGTGACAATGGCCTGAGACCTAGCCCCATCACTTGGACGTCCGGAACACCCTCGCCAACGTGCAGCAGCAACTGCGGGCAGCTCTGTTCGGGTTACTACTGCCAACCGAATCCCACGGGGGAGCCGCCAGACTATTCAGATCCCAAGCTCCATCCCACGACCACGTCGGTGCCACAGTCAGCGACTTCGGTACCGTCAAAGCCAACGGCGGACCCCTCGCCACCGTCGTCCCCCTCGAACCCTCCCCGCGTCCCGTCCCGATCCGCGCGCTGGGACATGTTCCACATGGCAGTGACACTCGACAGCGGGAGCCTTTCCTATACCTGGGTTGGCAACGAAGACGACCAATCGCAACCCGTCGAGACGTACCTGGAGAACCACTCGAAATGCTACAACCCAGACTGGATGGGCGCGGACAAGAACTACCCGACGTACCCGGCGAGCGTGGAGGTGACCAACTTCTTCGGGGCCTCGAACTGCAAGTTCGTGTTCCAGGTGGGCTCGCAGTCCGAGTGGCTCGGCCTCGACAGCGGCGAGTGGCTCGGCAACGTCATCTGCTCCGAATACGACTACGCCGAGTGCTTCAAGGACACGGACAAGACCTTCTACTCGTGCGACGACATGGACGCCTATAGGACGAGGTGGGCCTACTGCACCTGGGACCACTGGTTCACCAAGACCAACACCAGGACGGCCACGCTGTCACGCCTGGCTGCCATCCGGAAGCTGAAGGCTGAGAATGGGACGTCCCGCCTGGGTCTTGAGATGGACGGGAGCTTGTCCGTGAACATGACCAGCGCGGTCCCCAATGGGACAGCAACTTAATAAGTTAATCTAAACATTTCACTATTTGCGCTAGATATTTTACTATTCAATCCTAATAAATCACTTCTTCTTGATTATTGTACACTTCATAATGTTGCCCGACTGACATTAATTACGAAATTGGAGATTCGCACCGGCAAAAACGGAGGGTATACCGGTATATCACTCTATACTATAGTAAGCGTAAGCAGCAAGCAGCAGGTAGCAGGTATAGGCAGTAGGTAGTAGGTAGTAAGTAGTAGGTATAGGTAGTAGGTATAGATAGTGGATATAGGTAGTAGGTATAGATAGTAGGTGTATGTAAGTTTAAGGTGTATTGGGAGTGGGCGTTATGGGAGTGAGCGTTATGGGAGTGGGTGTTATGGGAGTGGGTATTATAGGAATGGGTGTGGGAGGGTGAGAGAGTATTATAAGAAGAGTAGGATAGGGAGAGTAGGATAGGGAGAGTGGGATAGGGGGAGTATGGTATGGGTATTATGGGAGTGGATAAGAGTGTGGGTATTAGGTGTAGTGAGGTGAGTGTCTACCTTAGTTTGTTTATACTTCTATATACCAGTATACCCTCCGTTTCTGCAGGTGCAAATCTCCGATTTCTTAATTACGGTCCAATAACCCTCAGGAAGACAATTTTCATCTTCTGGCCTTGTTTCAACGTTATCAATCAACCAGACTCATGATTTACTCAATCTATAAATACTCGCCAGCAACGGAGGACTACTTGAGCTAATTACACAAATTACCAAACATTTGTTCACTGATTGATAACAAATCCATTATTTGCAGTCACTCTAGTGAGTTGAGTGACTCATGCGCTTGTTCGCTTGCTTCGCTCGCTCTCTCCTACAAGCTACCTCTGCCCTGTTTGTGTAGATTGGGAGGTAGGTTAAACCCTAGTAATAGGGAGAGAACGCTAAGACTAATAAGTGTGATAAGAAAAATTTCCTAATCCAGAAATGTTAATACCGCTCTGGATTCTATCGGGTACTAAGAGCTTGAAGAATTCTTCAAGCCATATGTTAATTCCCGGACTCCTTTTCACCTAGGAATATTCTGCCTTCACAACTACATCTTGAGGTACTGAGGACGCATGAACCTTTGTGAAGCGGGGCGTCACACTCTAGTTGGCTCAGAAGTGCCTGTAAGTATGAAGTAGTCTGCAGGGCTCTCTCGCATCAACTATGTGCAATACCGTCACGAAAGCCATTCCGAAGTTATAGAGCTTGCAGTCTGTGAAGGAAGAAGCCGTTTCTTCATAAATCTAAATGTCCAAGCAAGTGAGACTGGTTGCTTGATAGACTTACGACCAATGCCTGAAAATGCCAACTTATTTTGAACCCATCCTCCTTTCCTAACACAAGAAGTGCAGTAGCATGATCACGCCATATACAGATCGGATGATTCCAATGAAATGCGAAAAGCAGGTCGTTGCATGACTTTATAATAGTAAACGCTTAAAGACTCAGCGTCAGATAGGTACACAATGCTGATAAGAGTAGAATGCAGTACTTGAGTCTTCTATCACGCTGTTAGTCGTGAACTAAAAGGGCGACATGGTCACGTCCAGTGTCACATAGATAAAAAGCAGGATCTCATCTAGGACTGCTCATTATCAGAAGTCGTTGATAATGCCTTGTAAAAATGAAATACGGCCAGCTGCCATAAATGTATTTCTCAAGTACTGATTCGACGATCAGATCAGTGCAGGAATTCCCAAGGCCAACCCAGCGACCACGGCCCGAACGCCAGCAGTCGCACGTGCTCCTGCTGCCGCCGATCCATCTGTCGACGTGGCGCCGCTTCCGGAAGCCTGCGACGCAGCTGACGGCGTAGAAGTCGTGGTTAAAACGACGGTGCTTGAGCCCGAAACGGAAGTGACAGTGTTGGTCGCCACAGTGCCCGTGTTATTCCCGCCAGAGGCACTTGCAGCATTGAAGTCCAAACCGCAGTCTGTCATCAGAGACGCAACATCTGTGGGACATCCAAGTCAGCCGCTGTCCAAAATTGAAGGGGAAGAACACCTTATTTCTGCAGCACTTCAATTCTTAACGACAGTCGAGTGTGTACCATTGTCATCGTCTGCAGTGAAACCATTCTGCTTCGCACAAGCCGCGCAAGAGTCGAACGCGGACTCAGCACTTGTGTCACCGCACACGCAGTCATTAAACGCAGAGTCACCATCTGTGCTGCTCTCACATCTAGTAGAGATGTCAATCAAGCTGCGGCAGTTTGAAAGACACGCCTGGGGAACGTCGTGCTCGTCGATATCCTCAGCAGCCACGACGATTGCCAGAGAGAGGTAACTGAAGGCAGTGTTGATCTTCATCGTAAGTCATATATTATTTAACCCAGCTATCGTTGTCGTGAAGATGTATTCGAAGATGATGGAGCAAGTTACAGGATTCAAACGTGGCGAGCGGTCTGTCATTATTTAAATAACGTCCGTTGGGCTTCATGGCCGGTCTTTCTGCGGGAACATGCAATGAGCCTTTGGATTCCTGATTTTGATGCAGTGATCGACATCCGTTGGTTGGCCAGTCTGTGAACGGCAGGGGATTGCGGATATGACGGCACGGAGCCGAAACCACAGCTTGGGGCTTCACAGCCACTCTCTACATCGCCTTTTATCATCGAGGAGGACGAGAATGACGTTTGGCTTACACAGAATTATGTATATCCTGCTTTTACGGTTATTCATTCGCTAAGAAACCCCCACGAGGCGTTTAATACTTTTTATAATGTTGCTTAAATCCCGAGGTCACGTTAATCATGGTTGAACAACCCCCACGAAAACAGTTTTCATCTTCTAGCCTTTCTGGCACTTGTTAATCAACTTTGTAAGTAGACCTACGATCCACAGACTCTACCAATTCTCACCAGGGGTGGGGGATCGTTTGAGCTAATTACAGAACTTCACAAGTATTTCTTCACTGGTCGACAATAAATCCATCATAGTGCGGCCTCATGTGCATCGGCTGCCTGAACGGTGGACGGATATCCTGCGCGTTATCCAACACATTCACGCCAATTCCAGGCAGAGTGGGAATATCAACAAAGCCATTTTCCACAGCGGGCACAAAGTCGACCACATTGCTACCGAGATGTTCCAGGGATGAAGTGAAGGTGCCATTCTCAAAGCCGGTCGCATACTCCTGGATGGCGAAGTTCGGAATACTGGCCGCGATTTGCAAACACGCAGCCAGGCCGATGGGCGAGAGCGGGTTGTGAGGGACGACCTGGACATTGTGTGCCTCAGCCATGGCGGCCACCTTTTTCGCTCCTGTGATTCCACCGCAGAGCGCGACGTCGACACGCACGTATTCGAGAGCGTTGCGCGACAGGTGGGCCTGGAACTCATAGATTGTGCTGAAGCGCTCTCCGGTGGCGATGGGAACCGCTATGCGATCGGCGACCCGAGCCATCGCATCGGCACTTTCTGGGCGGACTGGGTCCTCGACAAACATGGGCCTATAGTCCTTGATCATGTTCGCAAAGGTGATGGCCTCGGCTGGGGTGAGGCGACGGTGCAGCTCGATGAGAAGATCGACCTTGTCGCCGACGACTTCTCGCATCTTGCGCACATTTTCTGCTGCGTCTTGCATTTTCTGCACATGAGTCTTGAAGTAGACCTGGTCATGGCCCTCATCCAGAAAGGGGTTGATGTGCCCAAAAGCAGTGTAGCCCAAGTCCATCTTTTTCTTGCATTCGGCCAGCACGCCTTCAATCGTCTTCTCGTATATGTGACCGTATATCCGCGCCTTCTCCCTGCATCTCCCCCCCAGCAGCTCCCAGACCGGCACGCCCAGCACCTTTCCCTTGATATCCCACAGCGCAATGTCGATTCCAGATATTGCGGCGTTGATGGCCGTTCCCTGGAAGTAACTGAAGCGGTGCATGACGTTCCAGTGGTGCTCGATAGCAAACGCTGGTTTCCCCACGAGATACTCGCCGAAGCGAGTTACCGCCATTGCGCCGGCCTCGATGTGGCCCCAGACTCCGGATTCTCCCCAGCCAACCACCCCATTCTCGGTTTCTATGCGCACGAACAGGAACTGGCCTACGTGAAGGGGCGAGACAGAGCTGATGACAGGGGAAAATGTCATGATTGTGTAGTGGAAGCGACGGGCAGTCAATATTGATGAGACGGAGGAAATGTGTAGGTGTTGAAAGAAAGTCGAAACGATAATCTGTCTGCCGGGTACTTGCATTGTAAGCGTTGGCTATGTCAACTTTCACACACCTGATGTTCCGTCATCGGCGACCACATCAGGGAGGGAGTCCGCATTTGGTTCCCATGCCAAAGGTCTTGGCTCCGTCCGAGACTGTGTCTACTTCCTGGTGCATAGTATATGCATATATCGACGGTTGGAGAAATTCCCGGTCAAGGCGGACAGCCAAGCTGTCACGTGCAGCGGTACAAGCCATGCCTCCACCATCGGCTCGGATGCGGGCGGCCATGCCCAGGATCGGCTGTGAGGATCTCACCTTAGTAAAAGTGAACTAGTGCAGAACTCCTTGTAAGCCCTATTATTGAAGTTCATGGTGGCTGGCAAAAACGAGCTCTCTAGATGCTGAAAGAACACAATAAGGCTGGCCTACCTAAGGAGGTAGACCAATGTATCAAATGAGCCATATTCATTACACGTCAAAACGTTCAATGTTATTACTCTTCTCACATCCTCCGGTTCTCTCTCAAGCAGTAGCGAAACGAAGTGGACCAGCCCAGATCCTCAGCCTCTTGCCAAAGACTATCAGGAACAGGATGATTCCAAAGGCTGCGGCCACGACTGCGGCCTGGATGCCGAAGCTGACCTTTGTGCCCTGCTTTTCGGCCCACTGCACCTGGAAGTAGGAGATAACGAAGCCGCCCAGCGTGCGTGCATTGTTGAGGTGAGCGCTGACCTCGCCGCTGGCCTCTGGGTAGCTGTCGAGGCAGTAGCTGCTCACGGCGACGGTGGTGATCATGATTCCGTAGACGTAAAGACCCCAAGAGACGGACAAGGCCATGAAGTGCCACGCGTTCTCCAGCGCCTGGCCAACGAGCACGAGGCCCACAATCATGAGCGGGAGCGAGAAGAAGATGGCTCGCAGCCGTACCTCGGGCTCGAAGTGGCCTTTGTGGGTTTTGATGTAACTCTTTGCGAGAAGATCATGTAAGAAGTGACCGGTCACCTCACCCAGAAGGACTGCGACAACAGGCGTAAAGTAAAAGTATCCGATCTGCAACGGGCCAAAGTTGTAGAGCGGCGTGAGGAAGATCGAAAGCGTGGTATTGATGCCGACGACCCACGCGAAGGTCAGCAGATAATAAATCGATGTCAGCAGAACTGTTGGCTTGAGGATGACCTTGATGACACGCATACAAGCCTGCGGGAACGAGTTGCGCAGACGGCGAGAGCGCCACTGCGAGATGCCGACCAGGCGGGAAAACCGGCTGCCGAGGTCTGGCTGCTCTGCGGCCGGTATGCGTCGATCGTAGTAGGTTTCGTCGACGAAGAACATGGTCAGAAGTAGGACGATGCCCGTCTCGGCCGTGTAGACCCAGAAGGGAGTCGGCCATGGCTTGAACGCCGTCATGAAAGCTGCGAGGAGCGGGCCCATGTAGGGGCTCATGACGAAGAAAGACGCCCAGATGTTGATCTTGCGCGCACGCTCATGGAAGAAGAACATGTCTTGGATGAACATCATCCCTCCGCCCTGGGTGACGGTCGAGAAGAAGCCGTTGAGGATGCGGGCGCCCATGAAAGACTCGAATGTGACGGCACCTGCACACCACGCGGCAGTAGCAAAGGCCACCACGAGGAAGTAGAATGCTACCGGGAGACGTCCAAAGTACGCAGACAGTACGACAGCTGGGCAATTCCTTCGTGTTAGTGGAATATAACGGCCACAGGCGATGTCTGGTTGCATTTTGTGGTACACGTACCGAATATACCACCGGCGCCCAACATGAAGACGTTGCCTGCCTGTGAGTGGTTCACCTCATCTGGTGTCATATTCCATTCTCTACTGGTATGTCAGCATTCCTCTCTACATCTGGGTGAAACTTCCACAAAGACTGAAGGGGGCCACATACGCAGCCTGGGGAATGAGAGTTACCGCGCCGGTGGCACTTCCGTAGTCGGGCAGAAAGGCAGCGGCGGCGATGATGAAAAGTATGATGTGCTTCTTCCTCCAACTCCAGTTCAGAGGATCCCTGGGATCATCACTGGGCTGCGGTATGAGGCGGGTGTGGCCATCTGCAGCGAGCTTCACGCCGGTGTCCGAAGGGCTTCCGTCAGAGTTCTCCGCGTCGAGGACGTAACCATCATTCTCACGAAACTCGTGGAGCTCATCCTTGGTGGTAACCCTCTTTCCCAGCTGCAAGTTGGTGGGGGCCGGTTCGACCTCCGGGTCCGAGGTTGTCGGTGACACTTTCTCGTTGTCTGCCATCTTGGTACCGAAACAAATGCTAATATCAGCAGGGCCGAAGCTCATCCGCTGGTGGGAAGTTGACGGACGAACAGATTGAAGTATGACAGAGTCGATCGGCACGGATAAGACGCGTGCGTTGGTTCCAAGGTTGGCAAAGGCAGGAAATACATTCCACCGGGAGAAGGCCATTCACGGCGAAGCCTTGGGCTGATCCTAAGAGGGTTGCAACACTAGTCGGGAGATCGATACTACCTTTACAGGGGATGCAAGCAACGATCTCTAAGGGGTGGCTTGCAACGGCCTGAACAGCCGGGTACCCAGGGTAGCATGCGTGGAAGCTAATATGCGGAGATGATCCGCTTGCCAACAGCCAGTAACGTTCGCCACAAGACAAGCATCCCATATCGATTGTCCATTATTAGCTTAACCTGATTCAATTTCGTGCTGGTGCTGCTGGCGAGGGCCTTGGGACTTTTGTTTTGTCAACCAGAATAAGGCAACAAGGGTATGGTACCCCAGTGATGTGTCGTACCTTGGAGTGTCAGTGCCGGATATTAGGCGTCGGCCTGGTTGCATTGTGTGAACGTTGTGTCCGTGAGCTCCATCACCGAGGTTAATTGTAACCTTTTCCAGGTATGAAGACATGCGCCTGTGGTATGGCTAAGCACTGAGTAAGTAAACAAGCTTTGCAACCTTTATTTCCCCGAGCCTTTAGCCGACGAGCCGCGCCAAACAACTAGCTCAAAGAGGTTGGTCATCTCCGGGGCCAGACTGGCGGCCGCCTGCCGCCATCCGTAGCAGCCAAAAGGGAAATCCTTACATCAGAACTTGCTTGCGGGGGAAGTATTTGGGGGCTGGATTCGGTGGAAGAGATATCTGCCAGAGTTAGGGGTCAAGTCAGAAAAACCGGGGGTTGCGGGGTATGTCCTTCCTCGCCCTTCCATTTCACGTCCCTTCCGAGGGTATAGACGCCCTTCACCGTGCTTTCAGGGTTGATTACGGACCGAAAATCTTGGTTCATTTCTCAACATCCATTAAGTTATGCAAGGGACGTGTTGTGTCTCTAAAATTGATCAACTCCAAAGGAAAGCATTGCAGCCAGGCAGCGTGACAAATATCACCCCAGAACGTGGCGTCAACGAGATCTAAGGTTGCAGGGGCTACCTAGGCCCGGTGTCCCGCTAGACATCCACACACACCAGTAGAGGAAGGTGGGCAGCGATGTTATGCACACAGAAAGACCGGACAATCTGACATGTCCACAGACCTGGAGCTGAGAAGCCGGCAGTTGGAAGAGGCAGCTCTAGCAGTCGTTGCTCGGGGCGGGATCTGTGTTTTCCCGGGGCCAGCTGAGAATGTACTGAAGAGCCTCAACACGCTGGAGCTTTTCTCTGCGTGTGCACGTACACATGTACACACTACGATCACCCTTGGCTTCTTGACGTGGAGGCGCAGGATCACATTTTCAGCTGTGTTTCCCAGCACGGGACATGGTGGCGCATTCCTTTAGCCCCTGACTCAACCCACCGGAAACAATCACTGTCAATGTCTGTCCCGTCAAGTTTAATCCGCCGAGATTCCTACTGAAGGACACGCTGCTGAAGTCTATGCTGGTGTTGTTGGCCGTTCTACTGAGGGTCGTCGTGGGGCGATCCTGCATTGCGGTGGTCATCTTGTACAGTCGAGCTCAACCACTACATCGTGGGCTCGTCGGGGGCGGGATGAGACCAAGTCTGTCAATCGGATGGTAATTAATCCACATGAACAGCTGAACTTGAAGTGGCCGGGCATGTCAAGGCACACCGCGTATTTGTGGCCGGGTTCATGGTCCGCCCAACACCTCAGGTTGAACTCATACTTACATCCCTCATCATCAATTTCGTGAGTAAGTGCACTTGAACTTAGAGTGGGAAGGGGGTAAAAGTCTGCTTCCATGTATATCCGACTAACGTATTGTGGCTACCGCACCCCTCAACTTCTAATCAGTTGCTCTTCGCTCTAAATTTTGTATAGCCACTATAAGGACATGTACCAGCTTCGTCGCTATAAATATATACGTCTAGCTCAATTCGATATGCGCCAGATCCGCATCGGTTTTCTAACTCGCACATGGGTGAATGACCTCTACGATCACCGCCCACATACGGGACGCCAGGGACGCCCCCGTAAAACGGTGCACCAAGGCCTCACTCGGTCTTGGCGTTGCCGAACTTGGCCTTGATCTCCTCCTCGGTGAAAGCAGTCGTGTGCCTCCTGAGCATCGTGGCCCGCTCGTCCATGGTCATGCGGATCTGCTTGTCGCCGATGGGCACCATGCACTCGGCCAGCCGGGCATAGTCCTTGCGCAGCAGTGTGACTGTCATGAAGAGGTAATCGATATCGTGGAAAACCAGGGCGCCGTTCGAGGCGTATGTGTGCTTGGCCTTGAGGAAGGCCACGGGGTGCTCGCGCCAGTGCCTCATGGGGTTAAGATGATGAGAGGTGTGGTACCCGTCATTAAAGCAGTGGCGGTTGCTCTGGTGGACAATGAGTCAATCTGTTTGAAGCGGCAAGGGAAAAGGAAGGGTTCTTAAAAAAAAAAAAAGGAAGTGGCAAGTCACGTACTGGCACATCGAGCAAGGTGATGCTCGACCGGTAATCGCTGTCCGGCTCGTCCCGATCAACGAGCGCATGCTGACCCCAGTTGCCAATCATCAAGCCGAGGCGCATGATGGCCAGGGGCAGCAGGAAAACAAAGATGGACGCCCTCCAGTTGAGCTTCCACATGCTGTACTGTAGGGCGTAGCTGCTGAACTCCCAGAAGGCCGCCTTGAGCGCGAATAACGGCCTGTTCTTTCGGAAGAAGTAGAGGGGAAGCTCAAGCCAGACGAAGAAATAGAACTTCCCGACGTAGTGCAGGAAGTGCCAGAGGCTGTCCCGCTGGTAGCGGATGGTGGAGCTCAGGTCGTCCGGGCCGTTGCCTTCGACGTGGTGGTGCTTCACGTGGTGGTAGAAGTACGAGTTCCAGGTATGGCCCATAAGGGGGTCCAGCAGGTAGGGGAAGGTGAGGTCGAACCACGCGTAGGACTTGTTGAGCACGCCGCGGCCGTGTATGTGCTGGTGCATCATCAGTGTGTAGGCGCCGGTGTACGAGACCTGCATGACGGTATGCATGACGCCGTGGACCCAGGTGAAGTGGTAGAAGAGCCACAGGGCCGACGGCACCGAGGTGGTGAAGTACAGGATCATGTGGGTGAGCATGACGACGTCCGTCTCGACGCGAACGATGGACTTGCCCAGCTCGACATAGGACTTGAGCAGACGGTCCAGCACGGGCGGCAGCTTGCCCAGCGTGCTCAGATCCCAGGTGTTGAAGACGGCTGGCTCAAAGTAGGCGCTGTTTGGGTCGTTCATGCCCGTCATGATGGCCAGGGCCGCCTCATCGCGGACGGCCTCCTCCTTGCTGGCCACCGACACGGGATCCTCTGGGTGGTGGGCCGAGCCTGTGAGTAACGTTTAGCAAGGCCTGGGCCACAAGCAGGTCGTCGGAAATAAGGGAACGGGTGTGCTACCATTGGCGGTCTTTGTGTGACCGTTCTCTTTGCCGATGGTGTGGCCGTCGGACGGGGCAGGCCTTGATGCTACATCTTTGATGTCGGCCTCGAGATTCTTGAGAATCAAGGTATCTGCCTTGGAAAGCTTCTCGCTGAACACCAGCTTCTGATCCATGCTGAGGCACAGAACCGATGATGGCTTCGCCTTGATGAGCTCTCTAGTGCTCTCTCTGGTGCTCGGGTCCCTCTCGTCGAGTACACTGTTGGAGAACCTTTTTGGCGGCGGCGATAGTGTGCCTCGAAGCCCCCCCCTCGGCTGGTTGGTACCCTGCGGAGAAGCTTTGGAGCAAACCCAAGAGAATGGTAACGCAGGATCAGGATACGTATCCGTAGACTGCCTCGGGTGACGACGCAAGGGCTGCGACGATGTGAGCCTAGCTTGGCGTAGACTGTGAATTTTTCTTCTTTTTTGGTTGTTGATAGCCACGAGCCGGCCGATTGCCCCGAGACCACGTTATGCTAAGGGGCAAAATGGTCTGACGCTCTGACCGACAAACTGACGCGTGGAACAAAAAGTCGGGTGTTTCGTTTCGACAGGGGCGCGTCGGTTGCAAAGGAAGTGTCCCTGGTGTCTGGGCCCGGACCAGGATCCGGACCTGGACCCTGAATGCAGATTCGGGAAAGGTGAGATCGCCAAGCAGCAGCTCGATAAGTGCCCAGAGTCAGTCATGCACTGGCAGCTCCCAAGCCAACAAATTCCGTACGTACCTAGCATATGTAGTCGATATATCAGCCAGCCCAGAACTTGAAAAATGATGCCCTTTCCCATCTGCTTCTTCCTTTGCGGCATTATCCTGGCGTCTGGTCATTGCATGCCGAACCAGTGGAGATGACGACTTCAGGTCCAATTCACAGTCTTGGAGTACAGTACATCATGTGACTACACACTGATGACCCCGGATTCCTCCCCGTAATGGTGGCGAGCTTTCCCGGGATTGGCCTGACTTGGCCTAGATAGCACACAGAAAACCGCCTTTTCATGCCCATGCGATCAGATTTGATGTGACCTGTAATCTGTGCGGCAACGAAATCGAGCAAGGGATATTGTAACACATGTACAAATCGGACGTTGCAGCACAGCACAGAACATTGCATTTTTAGACTACAAGCAGTTCCTGTACCTACCTAGGTAAATGCAGAGCAATCACCACCCTGACTGGCTATCGCACACGTGCTCCACTCATGAGACCTTAACAGCAGCTTGTCCATCTTGGGCGATAGACTGCTGAGGAGGTGTGCCCCCAGGTCTCAGCCCTCGCCCCAAGAATCAGCAACTGCGTAGTCTATCAAGACGCCTTGGACTACACCGGGGCACATGAACTTTCTACATCCATCTACACCCACCCACACACCCACCCACATGCCTGCCGCCCATATCCCTTACGCCCCTTCTCTTGTTGGCAACTTAGACCATGACTTGCTTTTACCGGTCAGAGATTCCTGTGTAGGTCGGCTCCGGACTTCCGGATCTCACCCCTCACACCGTACACACGAACCAACCCGATCTGACCAAATCTGCGGCCAGATGATGCGCACACCCGAGACATTGTTTGGTGCGACACCCAGCCCGTGCTTTCAACTGCTGCATCAAATCATGAGGGAGTCGAGAGTCAGGATCGGCGGGGGTGGACATGTGGGTGGCAGGTTCCGAACCATCTGAACACAAGACCCGCGGCTCACTGCGAGTCGCCGCCCGTTGTGGACCTTGGAACGAACTCGATTGACCATTGTGTCACTCGGCGACTGCCTCTCCACACTGGCCGCTGCCTGCCGAGGACCGCCTCAAACCACTTGGTGGACGGTCGGGAGGGCGACGAACGGTTGCCCGAAGCATCGGATGATGTACCCCCAACATGAATCAAACACTCCCAAAGACCCTTTTGAGGGTCGCTTTGCTTTGTAATTTCCAGTGTATAATCTTATACAGGTACGTGCCATTGGATAGTTGCATGGGAGCCAGTGTTGACTGAGGAGACGGCTGCGTAACCGTAAAGGTTCAAGAGCAGAGGACGCATATTCACTTCAATGACTACAAAAGTCGACCGGGCAACTGACTGCTATACGGAATGCAGCATCATATATGCCACATTAATAAATCTACGGGCTTGCTCTCTCCTTACCACTGGCGCCTAGCAAATATACCCAGAAGGAGGTCGGATAGCAGCCCTTCAGTTGTCAACTGCTACCAGAGGAGGAATATATGATGGCTCGTCTACTTTTTTCGGATGAGTCGTTTGAACGCTCATGATTTCCGAGACTGTGGGCCGTGAATACGTCACGGGACGGCCTGCTGCCGTCAAACTGCGATCACCCAGGCGCTTGTGCCTAGCCGCTCGGCGCGGGAACACGTTGACAAACCGCTCGATATGGACTGGATTCCGCGAGTCGAAGCCATTGAGCGAACGAGAGTGACAGTAAGTCACAATCTCAGCGACCCACTCACGTGCTAGATGATTTCCTCACTTGGTCTCCGACATGAGGAGGATGGCTTGCCGGCTGGTGCTCTTGGGCAAACAGGACGAAGCAACCGCGATAGATTTTGGATGACCAGAATACCAGCATGACCAGGTTACCGGGAACAAGGCCCCAGCTATATCCTGCAGGTCCAAAAAGAGTCTCAGAAGCTTGCCTCCTCCAGATGCGTGCCGCATGCGTCCAGTGGCTGTTGACGCTGTCTGAATTCGTAAAGGACCTACCAAGACATGGTCCATATCCAGGACGGCAGCAAGGCACCTCCCACTGACGTGGCGTTGTATGTGCCTCGAAAGTGCCGGGGTCTACAAGCCTCTGACTCGCCAATCTCTCACGAAGCTGCAAGATGATGCTGTACGATGCTGTCCCACGAACTACCTGGGCAGCCCGTTCTCGAACTCGGCGACGGCCGCGCAAGACATGACGGGCCGGGCCCCGTGATTTCGAGGCCAAAAGTTCTTGCACGAACAAGGACAGTGGCGTCCTTTGAAGCCAGACCCTCTGCATGGTCTAGAATCATTGCGACTCAGTCTGCCTCAACTACTAGGTATCCAGGTAAAACACCAGGTACCTGCCACCATACCACCTGCCTGTCGAAGTTCGCCACCAGTGATAGTATAATTAGACACCTAGCAGCTTCGATAGTCGTCAATGGCTGCTTCTTAGCGCTCATCCGCAGCATACTTCAACTGCAGCACGCCCAGAGAGAGTGCCACCAGCAGCCCCGGGACGCTGCGCAGGAAGAGCCCGTTACGATAAGCAGAAGATAGCGCAGTGGGAGGCCTAGTTGACCGACGATTCACGAGGACCAAAACGAGGCTTGACAGCCAACAGTGGAGTTGCACAACCTTAAGCCGCCTGGATGACACCAGAACATCAGGTAAAGATCACCTGACATGTGTTCCTTGCAGCATGATCTCCGGCCCAGGACAGCACCGTGTCTATTCTTGGCCTGTGGGAGCCTTCCCAATGGGGATAGTTGCACGATAGACGCGCTCTGCCCGGGGTGGATGGCCAAGTTTGACCGGTCTTTTTGGGGGTGTGCACCGCCCAACGAGCCGGTCACCCACAATAAGACAATGCGTACATATGTAAGGGTGTGGTGGAGTGTCCTGACGTATCGAAGAGCGGCAGAGAAAAAGCAAGAGGCTGTGACACATGCACATCGGGCCAATCTTCTTCAGTGGCATATGCGAGACGGAAGCAGGCAGCACCGGAAAAACCGACCTATCAATATCGGGACTCCCCAGGCCTGTCTCAACATCAGGTAGTCTGGGCCTGAGCTGGACAATAACCCCCAAACCCCCCCCCTTCTCTCTCCTGATTCTTCCACCCCCAGGTCCCAAGGAAGCTGTGCCCATGGTAGAGACAGGATGGATAAGTGCTGACCCGTGTGCTTGAACGCGTGCGTGCGTGTGTCGGATGCCGGGCAAGAGCCAGCAAGCACACCGGCCGGCACAGAAAAGTGGGAGCGGCAGCAGACCAACAGAGAGCGGATATAGGCTCAGGTGCATGCTGCGGACGCGATTGGCGGCAACCCTGCTGCTCTGTGTAACCACCACAAACATGATCGCACCTATCACGGGTTGCAGCAGCAACCCTCAATCCTTGCGTCGACCGGTACCTCGAGGGCCAAGGCCAAGCCACAAATGCTGTGTTGGGTCCGGGTGGTGCAGCAGCCAGCAGCACACAGCAGCCAGCAGCGCAGGAGCACGAGCAGCCAGCGGGTTCGTAGAACAGAGGGGGCGGACTAGGAGGTACGGGCGAAGGAAGAGGGGGGAGGGGGGGGCGGCTGTGAACCAGATTGGGAAGAATGGTGGAGGACCGAAAGGAGGAGAAGACAGCGAGGGCGCACAACCTAAGGGCGTGACGGCCAAGTATGCGAGGGCACAGATCTGGGAGGACGCTGCCGCTGCTACCGTACTGTAGTGCTGCTGGTGCTGTTGCTGCTGCTGCTGCTGCTCCATATTCCTGCTGCTGTCATCATCATCACCATCATCCGGCGGCGGTGCGCGGGTGGAGCGACATTGAAATACCCAGATGCATCCATCCCGTTGTGACACTTCTTCCCCCCGCCCCCCACAAGAACGGGTCAACGGACACACAGGAGCCCCAATGCGCCCAGGTCTTGCTCGCTTGCCTCAGAAAGCTTGCCAGTCCGCCCTCTTCCCCTCAAGCTTTGGCATTCTGGCATTCTGGCACACTTCTGCGCGCTCGCTAACTGACCTCGCTCGTTGGTCCGCCGGAAGCGAGATCACTTACCTGCCCCCCGGGCGTTCCCAGCGCCCAAGTTGAATCACCATCGATCGCCGGATCTTGCGCCCCGACCCGAAGTGGAAATGGCAAATGAAAGGCGACTCAACAAGTCAGCAGCGCGCCCTCCTCGTCATGGAAGTAGTACGACAACAGCTACCACTGCCGCTGCTGCCACTGCCGGCAGCAGTAATAGCAGCAGCTCGAGCATTAGCAGCACCGTCGGCGCAATCAGCGGGGGCAAGAAGCAAAGCAGGCAGTACCGGCTCTCACGCCCACCTGTTCCTCACGCTCAGACTTCTCTGCTGCAGTCACAGCGGGTACCCGCGTCCGCCGTCGCTTATCCCTCAGCACGACAGGTTGGCTACGAGTCCCCGCAGCTCAGCGACAGCCGGTATTACGCCTCGGGCGCCCGAGGAGGCCTCAGCACAACGGCGACAAGGACAACAACGGCTGCGGCCGCGGGTGGTCTCGCCGCGACCTCGTCCGCCGCAGCCGCCGACGCCACCGCCGACGGATCGACCGAGGCGGCAGTCCCGTCCGCCGACCCGGATGCCATGGAGGCCAAGAAGGGATTGAACAAATGGGGCGCTTTCGACTCGTTCAGCGGCTCTGGCACGGGCTCATTCGGTCTTGGACCCCTGCTGTTCCACCATGGGGATGAGACACCGCGGGACCCGTACGACACCACCAACATGATGCTCAACGACCCCATCAGCTTCAACCCCATGAGCGCAATCTCGTGGGCGAGGCTGGATGAGAGCCCCGACAGCATCGACGAGCTGGATGGAGACCACCCCTCGGCGGCACATCAGTCGGACGTGGCGCGAGCAGCTGCAGCTGGGGCCCGCGGCAGCAGGAGAGAAGGGAGCAGTAGTCGTACGGGCTACGTCGACAGCCCGGCCAGCACGGCGGCGAGCCCACGACATGGCAGCGGCGCGTCGTATGCCTCTGACGTCTCCGAGTCCCGCACCTCGTCTGTCGCAGGGAGCAGCGTCGGGAACATATCTAGGACCTTCTCGGACACAAATCTCGTGAGCCCAGACACGGAGAGGAGCACGGCGGGCGCACCACCTGCTTTCTCCTCCCCTTCCAGCTCACGAACACCAAATTCTCTGCCCGGCCAGCAGCAGCAACAGCAACAGCAACAGCTAGGGCGCCAGACAGAGGCGACTGTCCAGTATGGAGGCCATGAGCCGCAGCAGCAGGCCTACCCAACCCAACAACAACCCTCAACCCGAAATTCAAGCTCCCATCGTGCCACGGCAAGTCATCAGCCCTACACTACCCAGTCATATGGACACACACGCCCGCCACAACACACTCAACAGCCAAATCGACATCGTCATCAGCAACAACCACAAAGCACCCAATCCCGCCCGCAGCAACAGCAACAGATTCCGGCCCCAACCACATCACTCCCGGCACATCAAGCCCCAGAAACAACAGACCTCCTCCTCTGCCTGGGCCCGCACTGCAGCGCGCGCTTCCCCACCGAACAAGAGCTGGCTGCGCATTACCGAGCCGAGCATGCCTTCACCTGCACCTGGACCTCGTGCTCCGCCACCAGCTTCACCTCGAGCAACGCGCTGGCCTGGCACGTCAACGCCGAGCACCTCTTCGTGTGCCCTATGCCCGGGTGCTGCGGCGCCACGTTCGGGAGCAAGAGGGCGCTTGATGGGCATTTGAAAGTGAGTATCGCCTTGATCCCAGGAATAATCAGCCATGGCTTTCGCATGTACCTCCTGGTGGTGCGCGAAGGACCAGCATGTGTATTGACTCTGTGAATTTAGGGAGAAGTTGTAACGTCTTCGGGCTCGACACCGTCCGGAAGCTCGACGTCGGCCACGCCACGAAAGCATTCTCAGCAGCAACAGCCGCAGCAGCATCATCATCGCGCACGACGCCGGTCAAAGAGCCCCAGTTTCTCACCCGGCCATCGGCCACCTCAGAGGACGCGACGCTAGGTCCTCGTCTGTTCCTCTCCGAGACAAACGTCGAAGGACACATACGGCAGTAGCCAGTTTCATTGAGAAGCCAGGTCAACGGGATCGAGTGCGCCAACGAATCAAGATCTCCGACGTCTCGCACAGGCGCAACTTCCCGGGAAATGAAGGGATTCAGTACGGTGGTGGTATTGATATGCATGCATTCATGGAACAAGCCCTGCGTCAATAGTGAACAGCATCAAGGCTCGTCATTCAGCCGGGGAAACCACCCCGGGCCATCTTCTTGGCCCGCTGGTCACGCCTGTTGTGGTTCGCCCTCTGGCTCTTGCTGGCCTCCTTCCGCCGTCTGGCCTGCTCCGTGTCATGCTCGCCGCTCGGCCCGGCCACGTTCCCGCCGCCACGGCCAAGGCCGCCACCTCCTCGTCCCCGTCCTCTGCCGCCGCGACCCCGTCCCCCTCGCCCTCCACGCCCGCCGCCGTCGGTGTCGGATTGCTCCGTGCCCGATTCGGCTGGGCTCGCCCTCCATGCCGTACTCGTCAGTTCATTCTGCTGCCCGGTGAACGTGCTCGCGGCGCTGTACTTCATCTCGAGCCTCCGCTTCTGGTTGGCGTTGCGAGACAGCATAACCGCCCAGCCCTCGATGGCCTCGTCTGTCATGCCGGTCTCGCTCTTTAGCCTGGTCCTGGCTGCGCTCCTGCGAGTGGCTTGATCGCGCTCAAAGGCATTTGGCGTGCTCTGGTACGTTCTCCACAGGGTCTCCTCGTTGTCGTTGGCGGGATCCTCCGTGGTCGCGGCATCGACGGTTCCACCGACGTCTGCGGCGTCGTAAGTGTCGTCCCGCTCGTCGTCATCCGAGTCGAAAGCTGCCAGGGCGGACAGGATGGCTGCCTTGTTGGGAGCGGTTGACCGGTCGGCGAGGATGTCGTCCGCGGTCCTCTCGGGGGCTCTCTTGCCGATGTGAAGCTGGGAGGTGTCGACAGCCAGACGGTCTAGCTCGTCGTCATCAAAGATGTTGCGCCGTGAAGGAAGGAGCGGGGGTGTTGAGCGCGGCAAGAGACTGGATCGTCTTCTTGGTTTCGCACTGCTGGTAGATCTGGTCGGGGGTCAGCGGGGAAAGTATCCAATAATACATTAATGAAAGACGTAATGTGACATACAGTTGCTCAGAACGATCGGCTCCGCTCAGGTGCGGCGGCAGTGTATTCTCGAGGAGATGGGCGATGACTTGCTCGGTGTCGTCACCGTACTCGTCCAACAGTTTCGACACAAAGCCGGACCCGAGCTCTGGAAAGAGGTCCTGCACCTGAGTGATCTGGCTCATGCGGTGGACATGTACATCACCAGTCATAGCCTCATGCTCGTCCAGGGCGATGCCTTTGCCCTTGTCGATCTTGCGTCTGATCAGACGCTTCGGCTTCATGCCCGCTCCCGGTTTCCGGAAGGCGCCCAGGTCCATGATCATGTTCTTAGTACGGGCGTTCTCGGTGCCTGAGGCCGTGAGCCTGTGCTCGATCTGCTGCAGCAGTGGTGTAGTGCTGATGAGCTCTGGAACGAGCGAGTCGTTCGCACTGGTTGGGCCGGCCTTGTGATCCTCGGCAGCGGTCTTGAGCGAATAGAGCTGGTCGGTGAGGAGGGAGAGCTTTGGAGGATTGCTCTCCACCAGACCCATGAGACTGAGGTACGTCGTAGTGATAATGACCTTCCTCAGCGGAGGGTTCATGATCCTGTAGCAAGCGATGAGGCCATCCAGGAATTCGCTTCCGGCCAGGAAAAAAGAGGCAGCTGAAGGGGATGCACTGATGAGGTGGCTCAGCCTCCGCAAATATTCCTCGACAGATTTCAGGTCCCCACTGAGGCCCTTGTCCAGGTTCTTGATGAGGAACTTCTTCAGAGGGCCCAGGAATGCTTCGACAGTGTCTTGAGACGAGGATGACAGGGAAGAGAGGGCGCTGTTGGCCCTCTTCTTGCTGTAGACATGACTGAGGTCGGACAAGAACTCCCACTGCAACATGGCGACTGGTGGGGAAGGCGACCTCAGGACCCTGGAAGCGAGCAGAAAACAGTCCTTGAGGAGCAGTCTTGCCGGGGTCGAAGTGCCAAGGAGGGCAGAGCCATGGGCGGCGACCTCTCTCATGAACGAGGCGAGGAATTGGGACACTGATTCGTCTGCGAGGGTCTGTTTGCAGAATTCGGCGTCGGTGAGGGCGAGATGAGCCTCGGCTAGAGAGATCCAAGCACCCAGGCTGGCGTTCCAGTCGTCGATAGACAGCAACTCCTTCAACGCTGCCGTCGGAAATGGCGCCAAAGGTGGCAAGGCAGTCGAGCCCATGCTGATGATGGTGATGGCTACCGTGGTGTGTCGTGAGAGATGCAGCCAGTGAAGGAGAAATAGAAGGGTTTGACGGTTGGACAGAAAAAAGGAAAGAATCACATCATCTCTCTCACGGCCCTTCGAGCGAGCTGCCTCGCTTTTACATGTACATGGCCCAGCAGCTGACGCTAACACGGTCACTCTCAGCCGCCCGCCGCTGATGTCCACAGTCTGCTGTCGGTGGTGACGCCAATTGAGCGACTCTTCGCCGGCTGACTCATCATGATTCACCCCAGCAACGCTAGTCCAAGTACAAGCTAGCGCCGTCTCTCGCAGCCCTAACGGAAAATGCCCCAAAATGCCCCACCAAAAACCGCCTAATGTCGACTGAAATAGGTTGCGAACTTTTGCTGCCATCGACAACATTCTCTTTCCCGACCCATCGTCAATCAACCCAACCCGCCAGCCTTCATCACTTTGCCGCAACGTATCATCCGTTCGAGTCGTGAAGGAACACCCCCATCCCGTCAATCAAGATGTCTTACCAGAAGCCTGAGAAGGGAGATTTCGAGGGTCCCGTACGTTTCTCCCTCTTCCCTTTTCCCTGGAACGAGCCCGATTCCGAGTCGACATGATTCCCATTTGACACCACTGCGTCATCTACCCGCGACTACTACAGCTCCTCCTTGATTGCACATGCTAACAGTCCTGCTCCGATAATACAGAAGACCCACAAGATCCGCATCACCCTGACCAGCCGCAAGGTCCAGTCCCTCGAGAAGGTCTGCACCGAGCTGATCGAGCGCGCCAAGGGCAAGGACCTGCGCGTCAAGGGCCCCGTCCGCCTGCCGACCAAGACCCTCAAGATCACCACCCGCAAGACCCCTTGCGGTGAGGGTTCCAAGACCTGGGACTGCTACGAGATGCGCATCCACAAGCGTCTCATCGACCTCAACGCCCCCACCGAGATCGTCAAGCAGATCATTGTCAACATCGAGGCCGGTGTCGAGGTCGAGGTCACCATCGCCGCTTAGATGGCTTGACACCGACGTCGAGGTCCCTGGCGCCATAGTTCTCGAGGCGACGTGGAGTTTGGTTTCTCAAGTGCTGCTGGAAGGAATCTTGTTGATGGCAACGTCAATCTGGGTAGCGCGGAACAAGGAAACAAAAATAAGCTTTAAACAACCACTGTGGAATGATGCTGGGAGTGATGCCCGTGCCTGGTGTGTTCGTGTGTGTGCGTGTCTGTTCTTGTTTCTGTGCCCGTAACTGCGCATCTATGTGCTGAACCAAGACGACCAAGAAAAGGGATACAACGCTTCCGTGGGACATGACCGGCCAAACGACAGGGACACGGGCTTTGCGACATTTATAAACTTGTTCATGGCCCTCAAACATTCCCATCAAGGCTTGAATAGGAAAGCCATGGCCACGAGAGCGAGACATGCCGGGGCCTGCAAGAAAATCAAACAACGTTGAGGCCACCTGTGGCTGGGGATCAGATTGTATTGCTATCGTATGGACATCAAATGCCACTTGCCCTTCTAAAAACGCCTCTTGTATGCCGGACGAACATGTGGACTCTTGAGGCAAACACCACTACCACATGGCGGCCTCTGAATATGCAAAGAAGCTGCTTTTGTTCGACCTCTTGTAAGTATGTGAAAACGCACACATACGCACACGTTTGTCTCCCTCTTAGAAAACGCCGCCTGCCGGCCCAAATACCATCCATGCATGCATCTGCGGTTTTCGAATGCCATAGAATTGAAGTCCAACGTCCAAGTATCAGACCATCAAATGGTCCTTGCACCGACTTCCAGGGCGGGGTCAACGGATCTTTCACTCCCGATACGATTCTGCGTTTTCGTTGCTGCTTGTCTTGCACCTCTTTTCATAGGTCCCATGTGCAGTACTCCCTAAGCGGTGGAGCTTCGGGCATGCCTTGGCCTCCGGCACCTGCGAGGGTGAACCGGCCCGTGGAGACAAACTGCTCGTACGCCACCTTCTCCCCGTCTGTGTATGCCCGGTTGGGCTCCGTGTCCTTGTAGTACGGCGGAGGGCCATCCGGGAACCAGATCTTGGTCCAGCTGCCGTCAAAGTTCTGAATGCCCGGCACCTGCTTCGGTGCCTCTCCTTTCTCTCCCATCTCTTTGTACGTAATCCGCTTCCCCTTGAACGATAAGAGCTGGCCCGAGGGTGCCTTCTGGGCGTAGCTGTCGTAAGGCGGGTGCTGCCTGGTCGCGTTTGGCCCGTACGGGTTGCCGCCTCCGGGGGGCACGCCTGCAGGCCTCGGGGCCGCTGCGGCGAAACCATTGCTTGCTGGCGTTGCCTGAGCGAAAGGGTTCGGTGCCGCGGGTTGCGCCGGCTGGCCAAATGGGTTTGCCGGAGCCGGGGCTGCCTGTCCTGCTTGCGCAAAAGGATTCGAGGCTGCCGAAGGACCAGATGTGTCCATTGACACCTCAGGCGTGGTTGACTGCTGCGCTGGCTGCGCGAACGGACTACTGCTGGCGGCCGGCGCAGCCGCAAAGGGACTTGGGTTGCTGTTCGCTCCGCCAAGCGCTCCGAAGGGGCTGGCAGAAGCCGCAGTACCGCCGGAGGCAAAGGGATTTGGCTTCGCACCTAGCTGCGACGGCTGACCGAAACCACCAGATGGTGCAGGTTGGGAGGGCTGCGCCGGTTGGCCAAAACTTGGAGCACCGAAGGGATTGGCTGGCTGGCCCAGTGCTGAAGGCTGCCCGAAACCACTTCCTGGGGTCGGCCCAAGACCCGAGGGTTTGCCGAACGTGCTGCCACCACCAAGGGCCGAAGGCTGGCCGAAGGCATTTCCTCCGCCGAGCGCTGACGGTTGACCGAATGCACTCCTTCCTCCACCGAGCGCCGACGGCTGGCCGAACCCTGATGGCTGAGCCGGGGCGGTATTTTGTGCGAATGGGGAGGTACCGCTGGCGCCACCGGCGGCGGTGCTGAAAGGATTCGGGTTCTGTCCTAACGCGGATGGCTGACCAAAGGCGCCACCTGTGAATGGGGCGGAGAAGGCATTGGCAGGTGGACCAGACTGGAAGCCGGTGTGGCGCTTTCCGACAGCGAACTCGCCAGTGCTCGGCGACGAGTTTGCCTGGCAGACATCGTGGCGGTTCGGATGGGTGTTCTGCGACTGCAGGACGAAGTCGATAGCTCCATCAAGGTTGCCCAGAGCGCTTTGAATCTTGGCCTGCGCCTGACCCCACAGGCCTTGGACCTCGTTCAGCTAGTAGGCAGGTCAGCACGTTTGCCGTTGATTGTTCTTCAGTCCGGCGCAGAACTCACCGCGCCCTGCGCATTGCCAGAGGCCTCTCCCATCATGTAGTGCAGTCTGATCTCCTCGAAACTTTGCTCAATCGGGTAACCGCCCCAGAGCTGCTCGGGCGCGTCGCGGCCGGGGCCGTAGGCTGACAGAATCCATGATGGCCGCTCCTCTGCGAGATCCTTTTGTATTGTATCCTTGCTTAACGAGAATTGGTTGGACTGGGTTGCCGGCTGCCTCCCAAATCCACCTCGATTGTTGTTGTTGTTGTTGGAATTGCCCGAGAGCACGCTGAAGGGGTTGGCGCTGGCAGAGCCACTTGCGCTGGGATGCTCAAACCTACAATTGTCTTGAAAGACAGAGAACGCATTAGCATGCTGTGATTTGAATCGACTGAGAAACGTCACGGGCGCATTGGGCGTCTTTGGGGTGTCAAGCTGCATGTTGGTATCGTCGGCCGGGCGAGGTAGTCCAAGGGTCGCAGGGCTTCGCGCAGAACGGACTGTAGGGCTCCAGATGTCCAATTCGACCGTGACGACGGTGGCGGGAGCAGGCCAGCTGCCCTGATGATCGGAGGCGGTCGACTGTGTCGTGGCAAAGGGATGGACTGGCCGCGCATTGGAGTCCCTCGTGGCGAGCGGTCTCATCCTGGTATCAGTCGAGGGGGCCAGGGCCGACAGGTCGAGAGGGTGAGGCTTGGACTTCTTGACACTGGTGAGAATGAACGGGATCGGCCCACTGCGGACGGCGGGGCGGCCGCCAATCGAGAGTGCAGCCATCGTGGTCGTCAGAGGTGTCTGTTGCTTCGCGTGGACTTGCTTCGCTTCGACTCGACTCGTCGTTGGGGGAGGAGGAACAGTAGTAGACAAGGTAGTTGGAGCTGCAGCATGAGGTCTCACACAGGCGGAATGGTCCGTGGTCTGGGCTCCAGGAGAATTGTCGAAGAACCGAGGAATGTGCAATTCTTGCTGCTGGCTTTCGAGGGATGGGATCGGAGCACGCAAATGGTCGTCAAAGGGAGGGAGGGGTCGAGAGACTGGGTGCAAGCTGGAAGAACCTACTGCCAAATCTGCAGTTACCCTGCTGGTAAAACTTGCAGATGGTCATCTCGCATCTTTTGCCTTTTTCCTGGCTTCAGGAGCTACCATAGGTGCAATTGGCGGGGTGGTACTATTTAATAGGTGACGGCCTCATTGTTCTGGGCGAGTTGGGATAACGGCCTACCTAGCAATAGCCAGACAATAGGCGAAGAGTGGAAGGAGGAGGAATGTTGAAAGCTCACAAAGGAAGACGCGACGACGTGAGGGCGGTGCACGGACCACTCCCTGGTCTGACACTGTCAATTGCTTACCTATCTTATCGGTCCCGGCCGTCGATCGTCACTTAGATACGTACCCAGGACGTAGGCCCTGCCTTTACGCCTGCATCCAGCCGACGCTATACCCAAACCAGAGATGAGCTTTTCTTCATTGACTTCGTCGGCTCTCGTTCGTAGACTCTTAGAACTGCGGGTAGCACTCGATCTCATGAATTTCGGTTGTGGTGACCTTCGTGCCGCCTTGAGCCGTTGATGGTCTTTGCATCGCCGTCGCTGGCTGGGTCTAGCTGGGCACCTGGGCATGTTGCAAGGCCCTGGAGGCTATTAATCAAGTATGAACTGGGCACGTGAAAATGGTCCGCACTTCATCAACTTGGAGAACAGCGGTGTTTGCATTTTGCGCACATACACCCGGGATTCCTAGGACGTCCTTTCCAACATCAAAGTACCTAATTGACATCCCCGGTCCTGTGAAACGATACCGAGAGACATTTGTACACGTTGCAATTATCTCAATATATTATTCAGTGTTGACGGCTGGGATTTAACTTGACTGAGCACTCTGTCTCTCGACCTGGTACGTCTCAGCATGTCGAGTCTTTGACGCGGGAGTCGGGATTCACAAAAGAATTCAGTCCGTACTAACTGTGTCCGCGCATGTCAAATCAGAGCACTTCAGGTCAACGGACAACAGCACCCTCCAGTGCTGGCTCTCTGACATCCGCAGGCATTCTAGATATGCCAGCCATACCGAATACACCAGCGTAGAGAGCGTCAATGACCATTCGTAGCAGTCTGTCTATCGTCAGGGTCAGGCAGTCCGACCGGATAATGCGATCGCCAACAGATCAGCGTCCACACAGGTCTCCGGGCAGTTCATGACACGACAGGTTGCTGCTTTGACTCTCCCAGGGCTTGATCTGGCCCAACCAACGGCACGAGATATCACGAACAGCCAAATGAATCTATGCGGGCAAGATGCAGGAGGAATAATTTGGCAAGCCGAGCAATCTCCGGACAACACCGTCCCTAGGTCGAGCCATACCGCGTTGGTCACGCCGGCTTGGCGAAGAGACTGTGATACAGGGCTAGATTCTTTACACATGCATATCGGGCCATTTCGTCGAGTTAATCATTTCTTGAAGAATAAGCGGTGACTCCGCCGCCGCTTAGTTAGCCACCCGCCCGCGACCGCGCCACACGCAGCTGGCTGAGTGACTGTAGGCCAAATTCCCAGGAATTATCCCGTAAAGACTCAGGGGCAGAGCAGAGGGCAATGTAAAGAGCGGGGTCGGTGGTATGCATGTATGCGCCATAATGTGCATGAGAACCACCCGGGCAGTGCCTTGACCGGCTGTGGACTTTGATGAGGAATGACCGGCCCGACCCAAAAGGCAAGGCTGAGACGCCAAGACGCTCAAACAGCCGACGAGTCAGGGGTCATAAAACGTCTGCTATTGGCTGCAGCGTATAAATCTCCCCGGCTTGCAGGCTTGGTGCACGGGCTAACGGCTGTCACCGTTGTATCGACGAGATGCATATTAAATCTCCCCGGCGTTCGTAGTCTGATCACCGCTAATTGCAGATACGAAGAAGAGCAGCACTTACTTGGTAGCACAGCAGCCAGAACCATCCGCAATGGCCAACCAATTGCGGTGCTGTCGATTCTGAACCCACTCTGGAAGGCAGGTCTGGCGGACAGCGTAGCACGGTGATGCCTTCACAGACTTTGGTTACCCCGCAGGTGACAACGGATACATAGATGGTATTCAACATTGACTAATACTACATGCAGGAAAGGGAGAGAAGAAAAGAGTAGGAGGAAAGGGAGGCAAGGGAAGGGATTATAACCCCATTCCCCTCGTAACCCGAAAACTCATATTCGCGCAGTCCAGTTGAATAGAGCCGGTAAACTGCAGCCTCTTCTGCAATGGAAAGACTTGGGTTATTGCCTACGCATTCATTTAAATAGGTTGAGCGGATTCAGTCAGTTTTGTAACACCACGATCATCATCCATTCGCTATTGTTCTCATGGCCTTTTTGTTGCCTCATTGTTGACGCCTCTCACTTGTATACACATTCACTATCGCTCGCTGAATTTTGTTTAGTTGCCGAAGATGCGACGAAATCCTTCGTTTTTCTTGCCGGTGCTTGGGCCTTGGGCCTTGGCCACGGCGGCCTTGGGACATAGTGTGCCTGCTTTCCTGCCACGGCAGGCGGGCAATGGAGCTTGCCAGGTCACGCAGCCCACCGTGGGCGCACCTCACGAGAACATCTGGGCGGGCTTGACGAACCAGGAAATGGCAGATGCCCTCGATTTCCTATACAAGTCCAAGGAGTTGAACTTGACCCGGGATGGTGGAAGGTAGGTTCTTCCACGGTATCCTTCTCATTCTTGGACAATTTGAGCTGACGGTCATGCCCGAATAGTTGGGATAATACGCTGTAAGTATGGGTCTTTGAAACTCGAAAACAACAGAAACATGAATACTGACCCCATACAAAGCCTTGCAATTGATCTCCTGCAGCCTAACAAGACTCACGTTCTCCCGTTTCTGGCTGGGGGAGGAGTTGCTCCACCACGATATGCTCGCGCGACCTTGGCCTTTGGCAGTTCACAGGAGCCATACATCCAGGAATGGATTGTCGGGCCTATGGTGAAGGGAAACCAGACCCAGGCTAGGCCACTCACCTTCCTGTCTACACGCCCCTCAGGTAAGAAACTTCGTGTCTATGATTCGGACATCGATTCAGACAACCTTACCAGCACCATCGTGTCTCAAGCTGCTGACGTTACCCAGACACTGTGGAACATGGTATGTCGTGCTCACTAATCCTGCATGAACCGTTATTCGATACTGACTGTGGCCATCAGGACGTCAACAGTTTCACTCTTGCAACTGTGTCCCCTACCCAAGTGGACAACGGCCAGGTTACCACTTGGCAAGGATTTACGGGGAGGTCAACAGGCTCATCCGACACGAACACCCTGCTTCCGCAAGGTCTCTATGTGAGAAGTGACCGGACTGGTCGTGATCCTTCAAAGTGGAAAATCACGGGGTGGCTTTACAACAATGTGTTCTACAACAATATCGAGGAGTTTAAAGCCGCCGTAGCAAAACCAGGGTTCGAAAAGCTGGGTATGGTTGTTGATGGCTCGTGGGCACAGCTCGAAAAGGTCGGGGATGCCTTGCCGTTCGACGAGCTCCCACCGCCAGTCTCTGTGCAACCCGGCCCCAAGCGCTTCTCAGTGGATGCACAAGAGAAGTTCGTTTCCTGGAGTAGGTCCCAGCCATCTTCCGGTAATTTTTTAATGAACGGCGGCTAACAAACAAAACCATAGTGGATTTCAGCTTTTACGTCGCCGTCAGCCAGGACATGGGGCTCAGGTTGTTTGATATCAAGTACAAAGGCAAGCGGATCATTTACGAGGTGTGTGAAGACCTTCATCGGCTCAGTCATTCCAGGAAAAGCTCACACTTCCTAGCTCGGCATGGAAGAGGCCATAGCCCACTATGCGTAAGAAACCACCTTGATCATGACCTGCGGCATAACGCTTACATCATGCAGGGGAATCGATCCAATCCAATCCGGCACATGGTAGGTTGCTCACTTTTGATAATGAATTCACAATCGCTTACTTGCTCAGTTACTTCGACACAATGTATGGATTCGGGTCCAGCATAGTCTCCCTGGTCAATGGTAAGGCGTTTCGCCCACGCTGCAACAGACCCGACAAAAGCTGACTTGATATTAGGTTATGATTGTCCAGCTTATTCTACGTACATGGATACCGCTTACATGGATGGGACGACAAGGAACACCCAGCCGAACGGAATCTGTAAGTGTTGCCTTGGTTTACCAACGGTCCCTGCTCTGACATGCGCAGGTCTTTTTGAAATGAACGAGGACTCGCCTATTCAACGACATTCTGGGCCTGGTTTCACGAGCATCACCAAGAACATCGCGTTCAAGCTTCGCTCGGTCGCTACAGTAGGGAATTACGACTATCAAACGACCTACGAGTTTCGTATGGACGGCTCTATCACCGTTGCAGTCAGGGCGTCGGGATACATCCAGAGCGGATACGCGGCAAAGAATGAGGACTACGGGTTCAATATTCACGATAACCTATCTGGATCAATGCATGATCATGTGCTCACCTTCAAGGCAGACTTTGACATCCTTGGCGAGAAGAACTCTCTGCAGAAGGTCGAGTTTGTGCCTACCACTGAGACGTAAGGTTTGGTGCAACCCAGCAGCACTGCAAGCAAGGCTAACTCCGAGCAGCTATGTCTGGAATGATGGGAAGCCGCGCAACACCATGAAGGCTAAGAAGTCGTTCATTGCCACTGAAAACGATGCTAAGCTGGATTGGTCACCTAACGGCAATGCAATGTACGCCGTGGTCAACAAGGAAGCCAAGAACCAGTACGGCGAAGCGCCTGGGTACAGGATCATGCCCGGTAAGTTGATGAAACAACCCTGATTGGGGGCAACGTACTGACCAATTATTTCCAATGGCATTAGCAGCCGGGGTCGCTGCTCTCACCATACAGAACTCATCCCTCGCTCAAAATGCCGTGAACCACGCTGACCACCACCTATATGTGACCAAGCAAAAGGACACGGAAGCCCGCGCATCTAATCCATACAACCTGCTTGATCCAGCAGACCCAGTCGTGAATTTCGCAAAGTACTTTGACGGCGAATCCCTTGACCAACAAGACATGTAAGAATTCCCTCCCCCCCCCCCCCCCCATGACCCGGAATTCGCCTGCCTTTTCCAATGCACCACACAAATACGTGTCCTTAACAGATGTCGCAGTGTCGCCTGGTTTAACCTGGGCATGCACCACATGCCTCACACTGGCGATCTGCCTAACACGGTGTTTTCGACTGCGCACTCAGCCATTACCATCGAGCCATTCAACTATCTTCCAGGGGATCCATCTCGCGCGACGACACAACAGGTCCGCATCAACAGCACCCCTGGGGGCAACGGCTCTGTCACGAATTTCGGGGCCAAACCTGCGACGTGCTCTGTAGGCTCGGTATGCATCGTCCCTGTCGTGTATGATGACCCTTTGCTGGATTTTCTTGCTGATATCATCCCCACTCACAGAGCCAGCTCAACCCCAAGGTCCAGAAGCTGAACGGTACACTCGCTGTCCACAAGCTTCCTTACGATGGGACGCGTCCCAACCGTATTGGGTAGACCCAGCGACTGGTAGTCCTTGGAGGAAATGGAAGGCTTTACTCTTGGAAACATGACCCCTTGTTCTTAATCCAGCCTTGTGGCATTCAATGCTATGCAGGCTTATTTGGGTTGTTTGATCTATTTGCTTCTTCCGGACTCCTGTAGGTCCAGACGTGGTAGTCAACTGCACCCACATCGGAATTGGCACCAGCTACTTTCGATCGTGCACGCAACATAGACTTCACATCTTTGAATTGAATATATCATTTTCGGTTCTTTTCTCAAAGAACAGAAAACGTCATGGTGATATTGCATGTGCAAGTCTGAACGACAAGTCTGTATCAATCGACGAACACCTCGACGGCAACTTGAAATGGGAAGTAGAAACTCGTGTCGTCTGCCACAAGTCTTCCTGGGTCTGTTCTCTCGTACATGTGCCACTGCACCCAAAGGCCAGCAAATTTATATTACATGAATATGTCAGCTATCGCGCTATCATCTACATTCACTTCCACAACGCCTTGCCACACAAAGACTCTGGCAGTCCATAATTCCGGCTGACGAGGATTCCCCGGCGCACTCGCCAGTCGCGAGTTCTGCCTCGCACATATCAGCCATCCTTTGGCTATCCCATGCGCCTTCGGTCCGATTGATCGATCTCAACATCGCAATGCCTCTCCGCCTGAGGTCGTCATCCTCGCAGAATGAAACAACGAATGATACAGGAGGGATTGTGTCCGCCTCAAATGTGAACACCGGGTGCGTCCCACCGCTGCCAGTGACAATGGGAATCACGAGCTCGGCCTGATGGAGGATGTCCTCGAAGTCCTTTCGATCAAGCTCATTGTCGCAGCACGGGCCCTGCTTCAACAACGCCAACCATATCTGCCGGTGGAGGGTCAGGACCATGGCCTCGTTGAACTCGCCGTCCGAGGCTGGTGTGTGGTTGATGCTCTCTAGGTATTGATCGAACCGGCTGGCCCACCTGTCAAACCGATCACAGATGTTCTTGAACCCGCGCTCTACTTCTTCACTTGGCTTTTCGCAGGCCGGCCCACATTTCCCATCTGGGAACCCCGTGACCCAGCTGTCACCGTCGGCTGAGTACCACAGCTCGTGGAACTGCACGTCGATCATGCGTAGCTCATCGCGGGCTGCAGAAGAGGACAGGAATGGCCCATGTATGTCGCCAGTGGTGGCAGCACGAAAGCCGCCCGCGCGGTGAATAGGCGGGTCCTCCATGAGGATGGATGTGTCGAGGCTGAGGCGTTCGAACATGTCTGAGATACCGCAGAGCGTACTGACGTCGCACTTTGTCCTCGTGAGCTGGCCGGGCGTGCTTGCTGCCTCAGGAGAGGAGGCGGGACTTGGGTCCTGCATGGAGCCCAGGAGGTCGGATCCAGCGCGCAGGTGTCTCATGGCCACGCCATGGCGCCCATTCAAGTTGTCTATACAGACAAAGATCAGACAGCAGATAAGAATGGCCTGGACGTCGAGCGGGGAGGGGTCGCCCATGATCGGGGTAAGGTCAGATATCGCCTTGTTGTACTGCTGGATGGCCAGGTTATCGTAGCTCTGCGTCTCTGTCGACAACATTCCCGGGGAGCGCCTCAGCAGGAATGACTTGTGCGAGGCACCCAGGGAGATCAAAGCATGCCTGACAGGGCTAATCCTATGGCCAATTGGCAAGACATAGTCTCTCCAGAAGCCGGATAGAGAAGTAGAGTACCCGATCAGGTCCTTGATGGTGCAATGATTGACGTGAAGGAAAAGGGATTTCTCTGGCGGGCTGCCGTGCACATCGCCGAGGTTATTTAATGGATGGAACAGCTCCATGCCCTGCTTTGAAGTAACCACGACCTGCGTTGTCGGCTTTGGCTGTGGCTTTTTCTTTGGACACCGTGCCAGTGGTTCCTGAGGCTGTTCGTACCCATCGCATTTATACCCATAGTCCCGGCAACGCTGGCAGATGGGTTTTGTCTCGTCGCATTTCTTGTGCCGGATCCTACGGGATGTGTTGGTTTGAATAGATACGACACAATTGAGGACAACAAGACGTTTTTCCAGGCAACACTTACTTGCTATTGCGAAGAGCGGTATTAGACTTAGTCGTTGCAAACGTGCACACCGGAGTAGATCAATTGATACGCACCATGTTAGACAACCAGTACGGACTTTGGGAAATTTTGCTCTCGTCCGTTTTGGCCGGCCCTGCGAGGCATTTTCCGACTGCTTGGACTGCTTGGACGCCATTGCTGTTGAAGATGTCGTTGTCACGAGAAGTGCCAACGGCTTGATAGGCGGCGCAAAGAGAGCTTTGTGTACACGGGCCGTGTGGATTATTATTACGGCATGAGGCTTCTCATTGGGAGTTGGAATGTCGTCAGGCGGAATGGGGCAGTTGAGAGATTTAAGCTTTCTCCCCTGTCTGTCAACCTCGTCTTAAAATAGGTTCGAATCACCCGGCGAAGGGCTCCACGCTGTGGAGTAGCAGTACTAGACCCTCGGTAAGGGTTCCCCGTGTTGTGTGGAACGGCTTAGCTTTTATCCCGTCCCCCAATATCGACATGGGCCGCCTAGGCCAAGGCAGTCAGGGACTAGTGCAGTGGCTGAGACAGGCAGACTTTTCAGCAGTGGTAGCTGCACATGTGGGTGCTGGGATGGATTGGTTTGTTTCGGCAGCTCACTTGATAGGGGCTCCTTGGCTTTTTACACCCCAGAGTCGTACCTGGAAAATACGCGTTTATTGCGCCCTGCCCCGGGGCCATGCCGTTCTTTTTCTCCGCGAAGAAAGGCCCGAGGTGAGGTGGGTCGATCTCATGCCCGTCTGATGAAACCATCATCCTCAGCCATCTTCCGTTCACGTGTTCGGAGTTCTCGTCTAATCAGATCCGCTCCCCGAAGATCCCCTCATCTCATCAAACTGGCCCACAATCATCCTCCATCCGTGTCCCCACTCCGCGGCATGTGCCATGAGCAGGGAGCTCGAAACATCGCGTCCAGATCTCGTGGCCCACTGCTTCTAGAGCGATCATCGTAGGGGGGTGGACATGATCAACGTGCAGTGATTCGGCTGAGCAATTACTTGCATCTCGACCCATGACTCATATCCGAAGGTACTGGAAGCTCAATGTGACTTCGAGGGACCAGCCAATTGAGTCCTGCATGTGGTATTTCTCATTGGGACAGTGATGGATGTGCTTCCACACCCGTCCTTGCATTGGCATATCCTCCCTTGGTCGATCTGATGCTCACTAGCCCATTCATCCGAGCTTTTGCTACGGACAGCTGTCAAACATCTGAAGGCTCGCTCAATGCCGGCCTCTCCGACGGATAGCTGAGCCATCCGTCCTCCATCATGGTCTCCTTGTTATTATTTCTGTCATGATGTCGTCAATGCATGGACCATTTGCTCCTCTAGGTTGTCTTGGTTGTAGGTGAGTCTTGGCCGGCACATGTCCTGCACATATGTTATTGGGACATCTCCGTAGGCTCCTCGATGAGGCTTCCCGTTGCCAGAAGCTAGAAGGAAGCTGTGTTTTCGCCTACATGAAACAGACAAGGGGCACTCTACAAAATCCAATCACTGCAGCTCGATGAAAACCATTGAGTCATAAATATCAAGGGCTTGTTTGAAGTTGCAACGTCTCACTGTCTCAATGTGAATCCTGGCGACCACATTGCGATGGTGGGCTCGATTCAACGTTTGAAGTTTCAAGCTCAGCTTGCTTTGGCCGTCAGATCTACTACCTAGTTACGCTCGCGGACTGGAGTCGTGACGGTCAGGATCGGCTAGTTTTCGAATCATGCATGATCAGTCAAGCAGCCAAGCTTTTCCCAGCCACGGAGACTTGATAAAGCATGCTAAATCATTTTGGTAGATGTCTGCAGGCCAATTTAGCAGACAATCGACGTCAGGGACCCACGACCAAACAACTGCAACTTGATGTAATTCTCATGGTGGCAAAACAAGGGCATGAAATATGGTAGCCCGTCCTGCACGCTTCACGTAAATAGACATTTTGGGGATTCGATCGTGGTGATAGCTTCCGACTTCTCGGGTTGGGCCAACTGACTCGGCTCTCGTCGATTCAACGGCTGCGCCATCTTGGCGCTACTATGGTTGTATAGGCACAGGTTTCTCTGGACGCACAGTTGCAGAGGGGTGCGTGGAAAGAATAACAAAGCAGAAATATTTGACCTGCTGGACCTCCTGAATGCTCCTAGAACGCAGTAGTCTGGTGGAGATATGTGAGCTTCTTCTCTGCTACTCAGGGCCTCGGGAGAGCCAAAATGGGTGACACTGGCTTATATCAGAGCTAGGGCGCTGGAGAACTATCCTAGGACCGGGAAGAAGTCGGTACCCCGCGGTAGATCTTCACACTAACGTCCCCCCACCTGTTTTGCCGCACCCCCCGATTTGCCGCACGATTCGCACCAAAACACCCACATTTTAACTACCCCTTATTAATTCTATTAAAATCTAATACCCTAACCCTAGTTAATAAATATACATATTTATATACGTATTAATATAAAAATATAGATAAAATTCTTTTATAGCTATAATATTTTTAAAAGTATTTTTAAATTTAAATAAATAGAAAATATTAAGAAATACTAGTACTTTTCATAATAACACTAACATTTTTACTTATTTATAACTTTCTTTAATATCTTATTAGAGAAATTAATTCAAAATTTTCTTTCTTTAATATATATAATTT